>WYDF02275982.1:0-17591 GCA_009867245.2 Adranes taylori | reverse complement strand
ATACGCCAGTACAATCTCACCTTTCTACCATTGTTCTGGCACACTCTCATTTGACATTCATATCCCATTTAATCCTCTTTCCAATGCATCCACCCCATTTTCATTCATACATCCCCACATCTCAACAGGTATCTTGTCCGGCCCAGCTGCACCTCCCTTCTTCATCTAGTCTATTTCACATATCACCTCCTCTATACTTATTTCTACTAATTCACTTCCATCCTCACAACTCCCGATTTCTCTTTCACTTTCCTTTCAAATTTCTTCGTCATTCCATTTTACAGACAATTTTCTCCTACATTACTCCTTGCAGTCATTCAATATTAACTCACATTCACTCCTTTTTCCCCCATGAACACAATCCTTCTCCTGCAAATTTGATCGAAATCAGGTGAGCACTTTAGAAGTCCATAGGTAACATAAATACATACTTTATTATTATTGGTTTTTTTAGTTTTTCAAATAACTTCTATGAAACTTATCCAACTCTCAAAAAAAATTGTATTACAAACCGCATTTCACAATTGGATGGATTTCTATAACTGCGCGCATTTTGACAAGACTTAACAGGTCTGCTGTCAGAGAAATATAAAAATGTATCTTCCAAGGGCTTCTTATTTCAAAACTGAAACTTTTTTAACCAAACGATTTGTTTGAAACACATCTACGAGCGGAAATTAGTTGTGTATGTAATTTACATAAACTTTAATAAAACTTGATCGAGTTTATACAATTAAATTAACATAAATAAAATAAAGATTTTTAAAGCATCTTGAACTGATTCAAAACAAGCAACTTATTTCCATGTTAGCTTGACACAAAAAAAAAATGGAGAAGCACTGTTTTAGGAGGATTTGAGTATAATATTACATCTTGGCTTATTTTATAGCTTCTTATTAAATAAACATCGTTAATATAATTAATTATAATGGCTTTGATATTTGCTAAAAAATTTGTAGAATTTCGAAACTCATTCCTTAAATGTCTCTGAATCGTTTAGTATATTAAATGACACAATGTATGTTTGCAATAAATTATGTTACTCGATGGCAGGTTGCAAAATTGAAAATGCCTATCTTTTTAATAGCTTTTATAAACACATAAATTAATGCGCGGATATCTGCATACGCACTAGTATTTTTGATAAATTTCGTGATAATGTACTTACATATTTTTATTTTCTTTGGCTTTAATTTCAAGTTAAAATATTTGCTATATTTTATATAACACTTCATTTTTTTTTTACTGTTTGCATGATAGAACTTTTATTATTCTAATATTGAAAACCAGTGCCCTCTTTACGCATGGGCACACTGGGCATTGGCCAGGAGCCTCGCACCTTAGGGGGCTACAAACATTTTATGCCTTTAACGTTTAATTTGTTAGGGGCCTCAAATATAAAAAGTGCCCAGGGACACATAAATTGTAAAGATGGCACTGTTGAAAACAAAAAATTTTAAATCGAGTCATTGATGTATTTCTCTTGTTCTTGAAAGGGAAATGTACTTGAATTACACTATTTGAGTAATGCTTTCATAGAATCACCTTGTACTTTACGCATTTAGCAATGAAATTCGTAGTATTCCTACAGTAATATTTCTTATAGGGCAACGTCGTAAAATTGGGATATGAATTTTGACACACAAATTTATACACATAAATTTTATTTTATTAATTTACACTCTCGATAAAAGATAGGTGTAGAAGGGTTCTGTAAAAATACTTATGTTAGAAATAAGCGACAAATACAAATAATTTACCAAATTTAGGTAACCAACAGCACACAGCCAACTATACAATTTAACGTAACACATGTGCACCCCTGCACATTGGTCGTCAGCGATATGCATATTTGCACATTAGAGCCCAACGCGTCCAACATTTTATGCAGCAAGGTAAGTTCCTGTGGGGAATTTACACAGAGCATTCAAAAAATCGTTCGCCAACATGCAAGATGCCGGTTTATTCTAGACACAAGTGATTTAGACGCGGCTGTTTTCTTCTACTTGAGCTATTCTAATAATATAATGATCACTGACTACTTGAGTTGCTTTATGTTGCTTCACAAGTTGCTTCACCATAACTACCTTATCACTCGTTAGTTTCCGATTATAGTACTTACTATCCTACTTGATTATTATTTCGAACGATTCAACCAGAATTGCCGTTGATTTGATTCTTTAACGATTTCGGTCAAATAACCATCATCAAATGAATAAAATTTCAACAGTATGATCCAAATTTTTTTTAATTTTAAATAACTGTAATGATAATTTGATTATTATCCATTATGTAGTTGAAGACCTCGCGGGCCGCCACTTGGACATCGCAGAATAGAGCGTCTGCCAAAGTGACAAACAGAATATGCGGTTAGTTCGCATTCTAATCCTAATTGACGAAAAGCTTATTAATATGTGTTCCAACAATAAATGAAAAATAAATGAAATTTTCTAGTTCTTTATAATTTTCCAATTACGAAAGAGGAAGATAAAAATACTTATACTTTGGTTTTCTTTACGAGATAGATAATTTATTTTCCAAACAAACTTTTAACAAAGTGTAAGACACATTTTGTATCTAATATGAAAGCATTTCCCTAAGATATCACATTCTTGTAGGCGTTGCTACGTAATGTTATGCAAATTTCTTCGTGTGCAACAGATGTTTATAATCATTTTACATGATAATACTAGTTCCTTCATCTTTATTGCTGTATAAATAATGTTATACCGGGGACAACAAACAAATTATTATGCTTTTTAAATTTGGATAAAACGGATTTGCCAAAATAGAATACATTGTATAGAATATATGGATGTACTAAAACACTGGTTTTCAACCTTGGGTAACTAAATTAAGATCCACGAAATTTAGTTATAAATGGCGCCTGGCGGCGGCTCGCATTAACGCGGCTCACGACGAGTAAGGAACAGACGTAGGCCGGAAGGCTAGAAAGGAGGAGAGTTCACGCCACTGCATGTGAACGTAGTGACAGTCATGTCGCAAGCATTGTACAGTAGATTATCTGAGGTAACGTCGACCGAGTGTACCTGGGATAATCGAAAAATCAGATAACACGGACTCTGTCAAAAATCGAACGGGAAACGGATGGTAAACTGGTGAATTGAATGAAAATGTGGTCAAAAATGTGATAAAAGACATATACTGTGTTATCAAATGAAAAAATAACGCACAAATCAAAATAAATTAAAAATGCAAAATGAAAAAAAAGACATACATGTTCCAGTTAAAAAAGTTATTTCTAAGTCCATTAGTGTCGCTCGCTTCTTTGCCGCCGTTTCACCACGCAATTGTCGTAGCAGTAGAAGGTCTGTTGAAGTTGTCTATGACTGTAGCTCTAGGTACTCGATGACCTTTTCTATAGCTTTGCATCCTTCACTGTGGCTGATTTTCTCATTCTTCATTTCAATGTATTCATTGTCACTTTCACTTTCTTCAGCTTCTACATTCACGGTCCCTACTATCATCTTATCAGTCACTTCCAATTGTTCGTCTGCATTGATCTACTCGGCTACATCGTATTCAGTTATTGTTTCATCTGCCCATCTTTGAGCAAGCTGTGCAAGGCTGAGGTTATCTTCATCGTCGTGCTCTAAGTTTCTTGATTTTCCGTGACGTTTAATAAGTTCGCCCACGACGACTAAAGAGTAGAACTATTCACCTCATTTCCTGCCTCGCTGGCATATAAACAACATCTCTCATTGTGACTTTTTTAAGAGTCTGTACGACATCGTTTCCTTCATCAATTGCGCTAATGAGGCTTTTCAAAAGTTTGCGTTTATAGTTACGCTTCAGGTTTTCCAACATATCTTGGTCCATGGGCTGGAGAAGAGGCATAACTTTGGCGGGTAAATACATGGTGTTAATATGATATGAAATCATTTCTTCTGTATCAGGATGAGCGGGGCCGTTGTCCACAACTAAAAGCGCTTTTCGATTGATTTATCGAAAAGCAGATTGAATACGGGAAAGTTAGTTGAACTGAGAAAAGGGGTTGAGCTCTTTCTAGCCAATAGGAAAATTAAAGATTTACTAGAGCAAATTTCTAATTCAAATAGTCAGATGCTTATCTGGTGGATACTTTCTCACGTTTGAATAAACTAAACGTGCAGTTGCAAGGTTTTGTAAACATAAACCTAAAGGTGAAGGAAATATTTTTATGTTTGAAAACAAACATTATGCTTTTATTTGAAAACTTCAATTATAGATAACTGAACTTGGCGAAAAAAATTGTACTCTGTTTGTGACATTAAAAGCACTGGTCGATGATGATGACATGAGAAGTTATCTGCAAATGCTGGTCGATGCTGGCCACTGCTATTTCCCTACATATAACCAGACCAAATTTCCAAAAGCTGATTCGCAATCCATTTGGTATTGCTGTTGAAGAAATTGCAGGAGAAATCCAGGAAGATCTCATTGAGTTCCAAAATGATTGGCATTATAAGGATGCATTTGAAACGGTTGCTCTTGAAGAGTTCTGGTGTAAAAAGTTATTTCGTATCGTACAGCTCGAGGATTCGCCTTATGTTCTTCTCCACAACTTGTCTATGCTTACAAGGGTTTTTTGCCATGCTTATAATTAAGAATAAGACTAGTAATTAATTTGACTCAAGTGATAATTTTTGTGTAGCTCTGAGCAACATCATAAGCTCAGAATTGCCTAACTTCTGAAAAGGATGTTGGTGTCACTGCATCGAACAAAAAGTCCTAGTGGTCCCTGGCCAAGGAAAGGAAAGCCAGTGTACTAATTCTACTGAAATAAATAGAATTCATAAATCTATCAAAGAATTGCTTGAGAATGGTTGTTCCGTGTCTTAAAATATTGATGCCCTAAATTAATTGTAGACGACATTCTTGTAATAACCAAGTTGTAGATTGCAATTAATCATAGTCGTTCTAATGCGCATGTTTCGAAGCCAAAACGTTTCTATTTTGCTGAAAGTCAAAATTGTATACATTAGAATTGTCCCTTTTCTCTTGCAAGTACTCTAGATCTGTCGTTAGTCTGTTTGAACGAATCGCACTTGACTATATTTGCTTCGATCATGATTGACATATAAAAATAATGTTAACCCTATAACGCCTAAATTTTAGATTTAAGAGAATTTTTTTATTTTATTCATTATTTTCGTAATAATCGATATTTGTAAATCAAAAAATAAATTTAAAAAATATATAAAATTAGCACTTTCTTCTTAAAGTTACTAAATCTCTCACATTCGTCCATGAATTCATAATACAAGAATAATATATAGAAATTCATTTGTATCTCATTTAGCATCTTAGTTTTTGTTTCAATAACGAAAATAAACTGGTATCTTATTTTATTTATTAAATATATTACAAAATGGATTAATTTATAAATTTATTGCGTGTAGAATTGAGCAAAACATTTATTTTCTTTTGTTATATTCTTTGCAAATTTTCTTTGTTATTTTCATTTTTGCATATTCCTTTATTTGTGACCTCTGGTAAGTGATGAAGACCTTCGAATTGTATATCTTTTCCAAGCATAGTTTTCTGCTTCATTTTGTTAATCTATTACGTTTTCCTTCAAGAAGAAGCCTTTCAGCAATGCTCAGTTTGAACTCTTGTAGATTTTGGATATTGTTTCAGATACCTCAAGACCCTCATAGTCTCAACTACAAAGTAACCAAGAGTTCACGTTTATATCGTGAACCAAGAGTTCACGATATGTAGTGAATATTAGACTTTATATCTTCCCATCTATCTCTACTTATCATTTCCGATCAAATAGGACAGGTTTGTTTGCTTTTCCAATATAAGCGTGTATTTGAGAGCTTCACCAGCGATATAACAACCAGTGCGCAAGTAAAAGAGCTGTATCGTATAAAATAAAACATCCCACTAAACCAAACTCCCTCAGCAGTTGACCATGCTATGGCCAAGGTTTCTGCAGGGTCCTTTGGATGTAAAGCGAATGCTATAGCGTATGTCTTATCTGCAAGCTATCATCTTACCATAATTTCTAAAAAATATCCCACTCATTACTAGTTCCACACTGAAGAGGATGATATATCCTAAAGCCTCCTTCAAACAAACTCTCCAGTCTCCCTAAACTATATATAATCCCAACAGGGAGTGAAGTTTTAGTGCTCTAGAAGTCCTGCACTGTTGGATGCTCGGGCATCATTCGCCTTTTGAAGGTTTCTCCACTTCCTACGTAAAATAAAAAAAAATTAAATAAAATAAAATAAAAAGAGAGCAAAAGAATCATAGGAAAATAGGTGGTCAGGTCAGGTTGCACAAGCAGGTGGTGGAAAATTTAGAATATCAGAGAAGCTATGTATTCATCAAAAAGTTGATCTAGCAGAAGTGAGGCCTTATGTAGTAGAATATCATCTAAAGCGTAGTCGGGTGTAACTTGAGTGTAAGCGTTGAGAGTATATCCGCCATTTTTAGGATTATATCCGCAGACACATTGAGTAATAATCATACATAATCATCTTATGATTATAAATAATCTTTTGTTTATAAATAGTCATAAGAAGAACCCAAAAATTGCTCAAACTCCTAACTACACAATGTAAGACTTTTATTGGGATTTCGCTAGTTTGCATCGAGATTTGATTCATCAACAATATGAGTAATGATATCTTCCAAAAAAAAATTTCGAAAATATGGAACAGGATGTTTTACTTTCCCAGAAGTATCTATTTTTCCTAACTATTCAAACATAGGTTTAGCTGTCTCCTGAAATGTATCGCCAAAGAGTTTCTAGTTTATTTTTACTAGTATTATCATTATTAACTGCGAGGTCCTTTAATTCTTCTAAATCAGAATCATCAGGTGAATATTCACAAAATTGTATACTATAAAATTTAAATTTTTAAATATAATGCATATTGTAATTACTACATTCATTCATTTTAGTATTTGGGTCCTTTCCTAAGTTCCTTCGTTTTTCTGGTTCCTTTTCCCTTCCGTCCAGCTTATAAACTGCCCGTTTTCCATAAAAGGTAGCACAATTCATGTTGTGATAATTTTTGTCACTGTTGATTCAAATACCTGCGTAACAATTTCATTACTTTTGGTAAAAGCAAAAATATATAATAAATATAATATATTCTAATAAATATTACAGCTTTGGTATAGAAACGACAGTTTCGTGAATATATACAAAAAGAAAATCATCACTAGAACTTTACTACATTGCTAATTATCGTAAAATAGACTGAACGCCTACAATAAGTTAACCTCAAAAACGCTGAGCATCAAACATGTGTTATTATTCAAATATATTTTCCTCAGGATACGACTCTACAGCTACATATTTGCATTAGTAAAGTGAGACAATTTCGTCGATATAGACGTCCACTCTGAAATTGTTATATTTCTTGTACCAGACAGGTTTCAATGAAATGCTACAAAACGTATTGAGAGGAGATATTAGTCGGCGTCAAGGCCAAGATGAAAAGATGGGCAGAATATGTACAAGAACTTGTAGGGACGAGCGTCGAGATCAGAGGCCACAAGCCCCAGATCTCAATGAAGTAAGCAGATCTCTCCTACATGTCAACGAAGGAATTTGTGCTAGCCATCAAATTACAAAAGAATGGCAAAACCATCGGCCTAGACAGAATCCATGCGCAGACCCTTAAATTGAAAGCAGAAAGAGAGGGTGTAAGCTCTTAACAGCGCTGTTGAATACCATTTATAGAGCCTATAAAATACCTTCAGATTCGCGCACCTCCGTCCTTGTTACTCTACCGAAGAAAATTAAAGGCACAAATTGTGATTACTGTAGAATGATAATCCTAATATTTCACGTTCTGAAAACCTTAATGCGGACTATACACACTCAAATATATAAGAAGTGCGAGCAACAAGTCGATACAAGTCGACACAGAGATGCATAGATATGAATATCGATGTATACGCCTGCTTCATTGACTATTGAAAAGCTTTCGACTGTGACTTGTATCAGAAGATGGCAGTAATTCTAAGAGCCTCAGGAATATGCGCTGGCGACCTGCGCATTATTACTGACCTCTACTGGTTCCAAACCACACAAGTTAAAGTAGATGATGCAACGTCTGAAACAATACAAAAGGATAGAAAAGGATCTACGCCAAGGTTGCATTCTATCTCTCCGCCTGTACAACCTTTATCTGAAACTATATTCAGAGAAGCACTTGATGCCACTGATATAGCCATTAACATGAACGGTAAAAGCATCAGCAACCATCGTTACGCAGATGATGCCATGTTAATAGTCCACAAACTCACTAATTTACAGAAAGCTATAGACCTTATCGTGGCACACAGGCAGCGTTTTGTTCTCTTCGTGAAGACCCAGAACGCAAAGCTTGTGGTCGTCTCCAATAATCCAAGACCAGCTCTTTAATATATAGATGATAGACAGAGCCGTCTAAAAAGTCATATATTTCGATAATTAGAAGCTGTTGTGAATGCACAAACTGATCCGAAAATCGAGATCAAGGCTAGAATCGAGCAGACTCGCAGAAATTTCATTAGCATGAGTCTTGTCACCTAACTCTTCGACTCCGTGTGCGATTTTTGCGCCGGTACATTTTTGCGCCCTATTCTGCTCTACGAATGCAAAAGCAGTACATTCGACCAGATGGAAAATCGTATCTGCGCCTTCGAAATGTATATACACTAAAGAATATTACACATGTCATGGATTACAAGACGGGCAAACATCGAAGTTCTCAGTATGGTGGATAAATCTTTAGAGCTGATGAGAACTGCCAAGGAAAAGAAAGTGCAATTCTATGTGGTGAAAAGTATGAGATCCTTCGACTGATGATAGAAGGAATTCATGGTTGAAAGATTTGAGGAGATGGCTCAGATTTACAAGGACATAGATCTTCAGGGGTGCAGTTTCTCAAGCCAAAATAGCTAATTGGATCGCCAACCTCCGCAGGAAGACCACGTTATGCGAAGAATACGTCATTCTTGGAGTTACAGGGTTAATACACCAGTTTCACATTAGAAAATCTCTGATTCTTTAAATAATTGTAGTTGTATTGTAATATTGTACAATTCTGATTTTTCCTCAATTCTGAATTCCTAAATTGGCGATTACAGTACCGTTAAATATTTTATACAAAACTCGTATGATACTGTAACTCAACAATGCTTCGTGCAAATCTTGATGAACGTTGTTTGGTGACTTTTAAATTATTTTAATAAGCATTAATGCACTGACAACATCTGCTATGTATCTAAATAACTAGTTATTATGGTTTTAATTTTAATTTTAGTGTGTTACTCTTGGTATTAACAATAAAGTTCGTTGATATGCTTTCGCTCGGCAAGTGACATAAATAATACTCTGTAGGTTTTAGTCATGTAATTACAGGTTTCTACAATTTTATTACTAAAGATGTAATATATTAGCATTAATTTAACAAGGGATTCGTGGAATTTTATTCATCAGTTGGTATTTTAAATATAACGAATTAAGACGTTTGAATTACTCATTTTTTATTATGATTTATAACACTACTTGTGCATTATTTAATTGCTTCCATATATTTTATATGTAAATTAATCACAGCCTCCATATTAAACTTGAAATTAACAAAATATAAAACCTTTACTCAACTTAAAAATGAACATTCTCGAAGCATGAGTTTTAAAACAAAATAATACTGCAAAATCTCGCAACTTGAGATTTTAAAGTTTATTTTTAGTTCATTTTCTTCCCATTTGTAGGAATTTAAATTCCAGAAAGCAGCAATGCCCAAATAATACAAGATTCCTAAAAGTTTTAGCTTCCGATTCTTTCTGGATTCACAAAAATTGACTCACTTTCATCAATGAATACCTAAGCATATCAATGCCCTGAATAAGTTAAAATACGGTGCATGTGACATGGTAACTACAACAATAAACTGGAGACCCGCGGTAATCCGATCCCTGTCTTATCCGGCGCCCTGTGTAATCCAATAAGTCAATTTGTAATATGTACCTATTACGGAAAAAGCTTCGTCAATGTATGATTGAATAAGTTGAAAGTTCTGACGCGGCATCGTGACATGTTGCTGAACATTCATAGGTGGAAGAAGCTTTGTATATGTGGTTTCTTCAGGAAAGAAACAGGCACCTCCTATTTCTTGGCCTATATTGGCAATGAAACCATAGTTTATTTTACAAGGAGATAACAAAAAAGGACCACTTTGTAGCTAGTAAGGGATGGTTGGAACGCTTCAAAACTCGTCATGGAATACGTTTGATGACGGTAACAGGACGGTAATTTGAGATTTTTGCAAAAAGTGGAAGATTTAGGTCTTTGCCCTTAACAGGTATACAATGCAGATGAATCGGGGCTTTTTTGGACTGTAATAACTAAGGCAAAATCTGTACCTGGACGTAAAGTGAGCAAAGAACGTGTAGCCATATTAACATGTACTAACACTTCGGGCACGCACACTCTAAAGTTGGTGGTTATTGGAAAATCATAGAATCCAAGTGCATTCTAAAACATTGATTTACCAATACCCTATTACGTACAAAAAAGCGCGTTGATGAAAAAGACCTTTTCAAAAAGTGGTTTGATGAATGTTTAGCACCGGAAGTTAGAAAATTGTTGAAAGACCATAATCTCCCTCCAAAGGCGTTTCTGATTCTCGTTCATCCATCCGAAGAAGAACTGATGACCTAGGATAAATGCATCACTGCGATGTTTATTCTACCGGACTGCACTGCACTCATCTAACCAACGAATTAACATATCATTCAGTTTGTCAAGTAAGACGGCAAAAAAACTGCTAGTGACGACCATATTAAAGACCAGCCTATAGAAAAAACATAAGA
This sequence comes from Adranes taylori, assembly GCA_009867245.2. Lineage (NCBI taxonomy): Eukaryota > Metazoa > Arthropoda > Insecta > Coleoptera > Staphylinidae > Adranes > Adranes taylori. The sequence goes on along the minus strand of WYDF02275982.1, from coordinate 6,761 downwards.
AGAATTCAACATAACAGATTTGGTTTTTGTCCGTTGGCAGCCTTGGAATTCATTGCCCCCATCAGAAATCGACACCACTCTCAGTGCTCCCCAAATCAGTGTCACTTCGGAAGTCATGGAGCAGGTCGCTATAGGAAGGCAGAGAAAAAGAATGTGTACTTCAATAAATGTCTGATTATGAAATTATTAACCAGTATCTACTCCAATGATACATCAAGACTATAATGAGGAAATCAACGTAACTACTCCACAAGCGACAGCAAGCAATGCGATCAACGCATTTGAAGTGCGTGTGCAATGGGGTAAAAGAATGGCCCATCTTACAATGATATTTTACTTATGAGAAGTCTGAGAGACAGGGCCTTATTCTTGCGTTTTGCCTATATAAAACAAGAAACTGATGAATATTTGGATACAACATAAACTTTTGTATTTGTTTATCCACATTCTTTTGTTAAAATTATGTATGTGCAATGTATGTGTACCACGGAAATATGTAGTTGTTATATTACTATTAGATACACATGTATTGATTTACACATTTATTTCTTATTTTTTAAATGGTATGGCCATAGTGTTAACTTCGTTAATTCTGTAATAAACGTTATATTGATATCATGAGCACATCGCACTACCGGCAAACACAGAAGATCTTTATTACATCTTTAAAAAAAATTGTTTGGTATGATCGCATCTAGATTTCGTGTCCTCATTTATGAAACGGAACTAGTCATGAGATTAGTCTAAATTACAAACGGTACGTCATGATAGGTACTCTACTGGAAAAGAAAATTGCGATAAGTTTGTAGCTTATTTTAATGGCGAAGGTAAAGTTTCATGCCAGGAAGAAATGTGAAGGAAAGGAAAAACTATGTACAAATTAATAATGACAAAAAATATGCATATCGATAAATGGAAGGGGCCCAGTCCTAGTAGAGAGATAGTAAATTCGGGCGTCCGCCGAATGCCGTAATAACCAAATAAGTAGCGAAATAATAATCCAGAATAAAATAATATTAGAATAATAATAATGAAATAAAGAATAAGTTCATGTTTAATTGTGTAATCATAAAATGATTAAGTATTAAGTAATGTATAGCATTGTAAATGACATTTTAGATAAGGGGACAGTCAAAGTCCATTTCCCGATGTCACACAGGTGTTATAGAGAATATTCTAGAAAGCGCTAATGAGATACAAATTAATCATGAGGAAAATATGCATATCGATATGTAGAAGGGGACCTGAGATGTATAAAAACGGTGCACCCACAGCGGGAAGGAATAGTAATTTTGAGCGTCTGCCGAACATTATTATGTCTGACTAATGTTCGCCAAATAATAATCCGGAATAAAATAATATTAGAATAATAACCAAATAAAGAATAAGGTCATGTTTAATTGAATTGTGGTTATAAAATGGTTAAGTATTCTATTATGAATTCGTCTAATGTAACGCGATGCTTAGCAGTAATATTTTTGGGAATAATTCAGATAATTTAACTTGAGTATAATTTGGATGAATAAAGTAAAGTCGAGTTTAATTAGTAACAAATTTGTTGATCAAGCTAAAGCTAAAATAAGTATAAATATATAAATAAGATAATGACGGATTACTTTAAAATAATAAATAAACAGTTTGTGTACAGCGGCAAAATCTCTAAGTACCTAGTTTAACATTTCTTTGATGTAACTGAACAAATCATAGTCACTTTTATTCAAGTATTGATTTTTATTTTATTAATTGAAAAGCGTTCATAATGTTCTTTTACGTATGGAATGAATGAGCATGTCATTAGATTGTAGGTGAACATTTTTAACGACCAAAACAATTTGATTAAGTTTATTAACTGTTTCATTTCTGCTGCCTGAATTATTAAGCCTTATTACTATCGATGAGAATTGACGTTACCAGTAATTTTCTTCTAAATGAAGTGGGGCAATTTGGCGATATAATTTCAAACTTTCCGCGTTGTTCGTAAATTTCAAAGTTTTCTTTTATTCCTAAATTTTTGTGTTTGCTTTTTATTTTCTTCTATTGTCACTATTTCTTCTATTGTTATATTTGTTTCATAACCACATTAATCATTATTATTCTTTAAATGATTATCATTATTTAATTAGTTTTAAACTTGTAAATAATGTGTTCATCTAACTTTTCATTATTAATAAATAAGTGTTATTTTATTTATAAGCAAAATGGTTATTTTACTTCAACTTACCAAATCCTTATCATTAATCCCAGTTCTGTGAAAGAACTGGAACACTTCATTCTTAATTCTAGTTAGACTTAATTCTAGTTAGAACTGCATTTTATATACTATAAGGCATATAAAACTTGCAAACCTTTACTATATTTCACATATTTGCTGTTCATCACCCTCGTGAGCCAGTGTCAGTCACGATAGAAAGTTCAGCAGAATCAAATATTTTCGATGAATTTTCAACGTCAGTAGATAAAGTATCCTGCAAACTATCCAATTTTTCCCTTAGTGTTTCGTGATCGGGAGTAAATAACATCGAAGTACCATAGGGTTGGTACAAACTTTTCATCACACGATGTACCATTTTTATGAGATTAGGTATTCTATTTTTTTAAATCTTTTTCTGAATGGTCCGCACAGAGATTGTATTTGTTTTAAAACAAACTCTCGATCTGCAATTGGTTCCACCTTCCAGTTACATTCAACCCCACCATTAATTTTTTTTCTATTTTAATACCGGGATGGAATTTGTGAATTGCAATAAATTCACTACAATAAAAAACACTACAATAACACTAATGTCAACAAAGCGTATGCTTGAAATACGTAAAGTACAACCTCTTATAGAAATGGTGACTGTTACAAATCCCGTCCCGTACTTTCACGGCGCGGCCATATGTTAACTAACGCAAATAAATGATTCGTCAGATGTTTTTAAACACGCCATCTTTTCTCAAAGGAAATGGCCAGCTATTCATGATCTATAGCAGACAATCATTCTTCCGTATATGCTTGTTAATATTGTCGCGTTATTTTTAGAACGGACGGTTGTTCTCTCCGACGTGACGTATGTGAGAGGGGACATTTGATATGGGTTAGCGTAGCAATCGCCTGCTCACAATTATAGGTACCTGAACTCCTTTGCTATATTATAAGATAGCACTTTAGTTTAGCTTCTTCTAGTAAACTTAAAAATTGAATGGTTGACGCGGACAGTTTGCTTTATAATCCCTCTAGTTAGCACCATTTAATTTATTATAAAATACTGAGCCGAATCATTGCTACGGTGGACGTACCTTCAGATTAAAGTGTGCCTTTTGTGGCTGAATAATTACTGATAACACCAACTCCTAACAATGATTGTTAGCTTTAATAATTCAGGCAGCAGAAATGAAACAGTTATTAAACTTAATCAAATGATATTGGTCGTTAAAAATGTTTACATGCAATCCAGAAATCCAATTACATGCTCATTCATTCCCAAACGAAAAATAAGATAATCAACGCTTTGCAACTTATAAAATAAATCAACATTTGAATAAAAGTGACTTTATGATTTGTTCAGTTACACCAAAAAATGTTAAACTAGGTACTTACATATTTTGCCGTTGCACACAAACTATTTAATTATTATTTTAGAGTAACGCACCATTATCTTAATTATTTATTTATACTTACCTTGATCAACAAGCTTGTTACTAATTACACTCGACTTTACTTTATTCATCAAATTATTTCCAAAAATATTAATGCTAAGTACCGCGTTACATCAGATGAATTCATAATAGAATACTTAACCATTTTATAACTACAGTTTAATTAAACATGACCTTATTCTTTATTTGATTATTATTCTAATATTATTTTATTCCGGATTATTATTTGGCTACTTAGTCAGACATAATAATATTCGGCAGACGCTCAAAATTACTATTCCTTCCCGCTATGGGTGCACCGTTTTTATACATCTCAGGTCTCCTTCCACATATCGATATGCATATTTTTCGTCATGATTAATTTGTTAATCATAACGCGTCATGATTAATTTATTAATCTTATTAGCGCTTTCTAGAATATTCTCTATAACACCTGAGTGACATCGGGCAATGAACTTTAACTGTCCCCTTATCTAAAATGTTATTTACAATGCTAAACATTTTATGGCGTCTAATTATTTTAACGTATTTACCACATTTGTGAGTACTTATTGCTCAATCCTTTTACTTCAACCTAACTAAGATCTGGACAAATCCCGACGTTACAATATTAAGTCAGTTAATTGCATCCCCCCGCCCCCTATTTTTGTCAGAAAGTCCAAATAATTACAGTTACAAACATTTGTTTGAAAATTGTACACCACTACATTGGTTTGCTACTTCTTTTATGAGAAAAAAGTTTATAAGCCACTGAAATACATAGTTACATATGTAAGAACATACATTTTAAAAGGAAGACATTTCGTACATTACAGCCTTGAGACATTTCAAAGAAGTATGTACTCAAATATAAATATAACCTAACCCCATTTAAAGTCTTTATTGCTTTATATTGCGCCTTTACGCGAACGAAATTCATAAAAAATGGATACTCCATCTGCTAAAGTGTTATTCAATAGTCGCTCCCCAGTGAGTTTAACAAACTTCACGTTTTATACATATTAAATTTTCGAAATTCAGATATCAATCATTTAGATTCTAATAAAATTAAATTGTCTATTTAAATATGAAAGAGGCTTTCTTGTATGACAAAAAATATTAAAAATATTTTCAATTTTATCATTAAGTAAACGTCAAATAACTTCAATATACAAATTACATTATCAATTAGATAAAATTTTTTTTATACATTTGAAAATATATAATGAACGTTAATTATGGATTTAAAAAACATATTACAGACCCCGACAAATGTGACGTAAAAAACATCACTGAATGTCACAGTAATCTTAATAAGAAAAACATTTACTTTACTAGGCATGAACACGATTGTTACGAGAATTAGGTATCACTGTGACAAGATTGGATATATATGCAGGAGATATATACAGTAAGCTAAACTAATATGTGAATTATTATAGTTATGAAATCTGAAAAAGGTGTCCATGTTTTAGTACCGACATTTACGTAATAGGTTTTTCTGTCATTGCAAATAATCTGTCATGGAAAATTTAACTCATCTAAAATATTAAAATATAAATTCTAGGATGACAAGTATCCACATCAACAAAATTGTCCTTTTGCATTATTTGATGACTATAACATTTATATTGTCACATTTATTTTTACCTAAAAACGTAAAAAACCTTTTTAACCTTTTATTTTATTTAAAGACCAACTTGGTCATTTACCTGGCGTTACATAGGCACCATCAAAAAAAAAACAAACAAAACAGAAAGCAGAAAAAAGTAGAAAAGAATAAAGGGAAAAACAATGCAGAGACCGCCACACGATGAATGACGGCATCATCCATAAACATGAGGCGCTGATCGCTTTCAATACGTTTTTGGCAAAAGTAACAAAGCTATATAAAGTAGAGTACAAAACAAAGGAATAAAGCTAACAGTTGAATGTACTTTATTTTATTTCTAACAGATTGTCCACAATCTATACACATTAGAACTATTTATAGGCGAAATCAAAAACACCGCTTGATAAGGATACAGCTGGTATTTGAAATTTCTACGTAAACTATAAATCTAAATTAAAGAAAGTATGAAAGCAATGACACCATAATTACAAGACAAAAGCTGCAAGTGATATTAGAAGACATGAGAGTGCTAGAAAAGCTCATTAGTTTGGTGTGCATAACATTACGTTGCACTAGGGGCAAGATCCAGAGGCAGTTAACAAGGGAATTTGAGGGTGCGAAGTGGACTGCGACAAGGAGGTGCACTTTCGACGACCCTCTTCAATCTCTGCCTGGAGCATGTCATGCGGAGAATCCCCGCTCAACGCACGAGGTGGTAACTACAACAGATTCCTTCAGTACGTAGCCTTCGCAAATGATGTTGTCCTTCTTCGTAGAAGCTCGAGAGCATTGACAGAGGCAGTGCAACATCTGAATGAAGGTGAAGGCGAATGAAGGAGGGGAGACGCTTAGAGTTAAAAACTAACAACGAGAGACAAAATACGAGACAAAATACACGAGAGAAACGGAAAGATTCTGCGCGGTGAGTCATATGGAATGCGAAGAAAGAAAGGTGTGAGACAGTCGGAGTGTTCAAGTACCTAGGAACCCTGGTGTCTGAGAACAACGACATCTTTGTCTGACATCCCAAATATGTTTAGACACTTAAATTTTTTTGTATATACTGTAATACTGCAAAACCAAAACTGCAAAACCAACATTTGAAATTTCGTCATTGGGAATTCTCAGCACTGGGACAAAGCAGATGAATGCGGAGGTGAAACATTTTACTCCACTTGACTCATTTCTTGTTTTTATTGTTGACATAAAATCCAAACGTGATAGGAGGAGGGAGAGTTCAAACCCTCTAAATCCCCTTTTAACCCACGCCTATGCTGAGAGGTTTTTTTTCAATCAATAAACTATGGCATAAGCAACCATAACTTCCAAAGCGCAACAGAATTTAAGTTGCGTTTTTGTGGTTTGAACCCATTTTATCAGTATTGAAGAGCAGATCTACCGAGCTATTATATTCCACACACACGCACACACAACCTCACATATATATATATATATATATATATATATATATATATATGTGGGTTTGTGTGTGTATTTGTGTGTGTGTGTATGTTGTAAGCGTATGTGTTTG
>WYDF02275970.1:0-31369 GCA_009867245.2 Adranes taylori | reverse complement strand
TCAATAAAACCTGATGTCCAACTACCGATGATTTTTATTTGATATTATATACAACTGGACAAGAACAATTTAATTAAGTAGATATTGTGTGAAACATGTACAATTGTATACGAACGTCAAATAAAATATAATATTACATTACTACATATACATAAAAATCTAATTACTGCTATGAACTATATTTAACTTAAACAAACTATGACAACACTATTCGCGTGATAAACTAACGATCTTCAGTATGCGCAGCATACGGATTCCAAAAATTCTTTATGGTGTAGTATGCCTTTTCCGCCAACAATGTTTTAATTCTTGATTTAAATTGACAGTGTCACTGTCAAATTGACAGTGTCACTGAATTTCTATAAGTCGCCCAGACAATTTATTATACATATACGTGCCAATACAAACCGGTGATTTTTATATTTTTGCAATTTGTGCTGATGTATTCCTACTTGAATTATGGAAGTAATGGCGGTATCATTGAGAAAAAGGTGTTTTTCCAATATTTTATGCACAAAAATTAATAATTTGTACAAGTAAATGTCACAGACTGTGTGTGTGCCCGAATTTATAAAAACAAATTTGCAACGTTGTAGATAATTCGTAATATGCGTTTTTGTATAATAAAGACTCTCTATATTTCGGAGACATGCCCCCAGAGTATAATATTATAAAACAGGATGGAGTGTACCATGATATAGTATACAGTTACAAGCTCTTTTTCCTCAAGTTCCTTTTTTGACGAAAAGTGCTATGCAAATTTAGCTTGCAGAATGAAAATTTCCTTACGATGCGTAATTCACAAAGCCTGTGTTACATGATATTATAAAAATCACAAAAATAAATCTCCACAATATGTTCTTGATACCGAATTTACTAAAGTAGATTTTAGAGTTCTTCGTTTGCCGCCGTATCATCCCGAATTAAATCTAATTGAAATGATTAGGACTGAAATAAAATACTGGGTGGTAACAAGAAATATCACATTTAAGCTGTATGTCATAAAAGTAGCAGAAGAAAAATTTAAAATCGTAACACCTGAAGAATGAAAAAAAGTATGTGATCATTACGATTATATTGCAAATCAATATATCGAAAAGGAACATTTATTGGACAAGGCTTATGATCATTTGTGTTTTGTGGTCAACACCGGAGATTCTGACGAATATACTCTTCAGGAGAAGAATCTAGTGTTGATGAAGCAGAAGAATGGTTAGTGAGTTTCTTTATTTTTTTTTGTAAATTTGGTATTGCTTTTAATCTAGGTCAAAGGTACTTTCTTTGTTAATAATTGAGTTAATTATTTCACAAACTGCATATTAACGTTTAAGAAGTTCAAATTGGCTTAAAAAAGACAGGTAAGGGTAGATGCCCATTTCTGGCATAGGCAGGTGCATTTCTGGCATAGGTCAGTACCCTTTGCTTTTACATCGTATCATTGTATTCATTAATGAAAACAAACACTTAGCTATGTGCACCACCTGGCTTAACAAACCTATGACTGTATGCATGTAATACTGGAATTTCGTATGAACTTCCTACGAACTTTGAATTTGAACTTCCTAAACGTCAATATGCAGTTTTTGAAATAATTACACCAAAACAGATATAACTTTGCGAGATACTGGCGTGCGATGAAAGTCGTAGTACAACTAGTCGTAGCACAACATGACAAAACTTAGTCATACGCTTATGCCAACAGATCTTATAACAAAGATACATCTATTATACTTATTGCCATCTCAAAAGGAGCTACAGAGCATCCCCCACCACTCACCATCTTATATCTGACAAAGAGTTACTGATATTAACAAAGAGTTACACTTCTTAAAAAGTGATACAATCTATATATTCTTGATAAAAATCTGCGGTTTATCGCGTCTGTTAGTACTAGAGATGAGCTAGGAGTGGTAATTGCAAAAATTGGCGGACTTTAATTGTCTAAATCCCTAAATGCTATAATTCCTAATTGATTGGATGAGTTGCCACCCTGATAGGTTGTCTCATCTTTCACTATTTAGTATAACTGCATTAATTAAGATCTCTTTATCTTTAATGATATAATATCTCTTTCATCTTTAATAATATCTCTTCAATAAGTTAATCTAGACACTTATGTGTCTTTTATTGTATTTAAAAGAGACGCAGTCAGTAGATTGTAGCATGATTTTATTGCTTCTTCCTCTAACATTTTTACTCTATTATTTTGTTATATATTTTCATCACAATTCTTAGCCTTGTATCTTATATCTTATCTTTACTTTGTTTATTTTCTTAAGTGATTGCTAGTGTTAACTCAAAATGATTTTTGATTGAGTATTTTCAGTTTCTTGTACTTATTATTTTTAGTTTATTTGCTGTACTGCTCACTAATATTTTATTTTATATGTAATTGTTAAGAAATGGGGAACGTTGAATAAAGAATTTGAATATTATAGGCATACAGTCATACGTACGCACATTCATATAAAACGATTTTCAATTTGGTTTGATAGGCCAGGTAGTGCACGCAAGTATTATGCATGAACGTAAAAAAAATATCAAAAAATGTTTTTAACAAGATGTAAACGCGGCAGTATATTAGTAGTTCGGTCAAATTAAGATAACGTAATATGTTGATCTTAGAGCGCATGGACTATACGAAATAATTATGTCATTTTTAACACACAAACACAAAACAAAAATCGACAAACTACAAATATAATCTAATCTTAATTAAAATAAAGCACTTTTAAATACTAATGCAAACACAAGTTAGCCCGCAGTACTACTAGAATATTGACAGACTATCAACAGAATATCACAAAAACTACTTAGGGTATCCTGCAAATAAAAGAATGCATAAAGATAAATAAAAAATGAAAAGAGTTACAAACACATGAACAATAATGTGTTTCAATTTGTTATATCGAGGTTGTTTTTAGTGTTGTTATTAAATGAGCGTCATTTTATCTACGACAATAAGGTGGGAAAAGGATAAAACATAGTGTACTGTACAATGGGCGTGGGTTGGTTCAGATTTGTATGGATATTAATTATTAATTATTCTGTGCGAAATTGATATGGAAAAGAGAAAAATTACCAACAGATGAGAAAAAAGGAATTACTTATGTGATTACTATTGACATAAAGAATTCAATATGTACTAGAAAAAGCAAAAGAATGAAATTATCATTATTGGTAAATTGTACAGAATAGAGTAAATGATGTTTTAGATTTAGTTGCTGCAGAGGCTAAATACCAAAAAAAAAATGACACAAAAGTTTTTATTCTGCTTTTTATGCAAATACCACGTGCGGACCGCCTCTAAGTGAGTCCCAATATAGAAGTACTTATATGCTCTGAAGATAGTCAATTTACCATTACAGAACTTTTAGAAAAAATGAAAAGCTTTCATTCTGGGCCTAAACTTCATGATCGTGATTTCTTTTCAGCAGGTTATTTGAAACAAAAATTACAGGAAGTTGATGGCGACAATGTACTAGTAATTGACCAAATCAATAAAAGTCCAATCTTATATCTTAAGTCTACAAATAGGAAAATAATTAAAGAAAACTGGAATTATTGTTACATCACTTTGATTGGGTCTTATTATTATTATCTTTGGGTCTTACTAAAAGGTTTGTTGTTAGAAACATCCTCAAATTGGAATGGATATATGAGTCCGAACGTTAACTCATGGAAGAGACCTTACAGAAAGTACTTTGACAAAATGGGTAAATAGCAGAGTAGCAACTTTACCGTACACTGAAGAATTGGAAAGGTTTTGTGGTGTCGTGTTAGAATTCTCCGCGTAGCACGTTGGGTTGCATGATTCAAGAAAATGTAGGGACAACTGTGATATGAACAAAATCTCTGAGTGGTTTTTTATAAATTTCCCCTTCGATTTTGAAGATGCTGATATTGAATTGTTTTCCGTTCTACTGGGCTGTAGCTGATAAGCATGTAAATTGTAACGCTAAGAATTTGTAACGGCTGTAAGAAGCTAAGAAAAAATGGCAAGTAGATATTAAGAAAATAGCAGGAAAAATGTTAAGACATAAAATTTAAAAGATTTGACCGAGTCAAAACCTTAAATTTAATATTGACCACAAAAAATAAACAATACTGTAGTAGACGTAAACCCAGCTTAGTTTTTTAACAGAATAATTTGTGCAGTAAAATCAGAAGAACAGTTAAAAGAATGCTTTAAATTTGAGTTGACCAATTATCCACCGTTGCTATTTGATAAGGGTCTCTTAAGAAACGGATCAAAATCAACCCTCCAGGAAGTATTTCAAAGTTCTGAAACGTTAAATTTCAATTTTGGCCTCCCATTGCATTATAAAGTAGATGGAGGATATCTTTTGCATAAAGTAATATGACCTAGGATTCAATCCCACGAAATATTTAAAATTTGTGTCATATTTAAAAAAACACTTTCCTGGTAGAAAAATTGTGCTTTTTGATGGATATGAGTACCCAAAGTTCGAAGAGCTAAAGGAAATTGAGTTCAACCATTCATTTTTCGGAGATAACAATGCTTTCATGCCCTCCAGCGAATCGACGAAACAAATGTCGGTTTATTAAAATGCTAGCATTATATTTGAAACAAAACCATATATATGATTTTAAAGCTACTGGCGACGCAGATACGTTAATAGTAGAAACGGTCATGAAGTACAGAAACAAGAATCATTCGGTGATAGTAGGGGAAGACACCGACCTTTTGATAATGCTAATACCTGGTGCTGACAATAAAAGTTCACAGAAAGTTTCTAAAATTTTTAACATACCAGAAATATTTATTTAAGCAAGGAAAGAAAGTCTTCAACCTAATTAACAATTGCAAAGAAATAAAGAGAACTGCTATATCGATTCTTAATCACATCGTCCGATGAAGATATCATAGTCAAAGCTGGGGAAAACATTCTAATTGCGTTATATGCTGGCTCAAAATGCGAATCATTCAAAACCCTGGACGACTTGCGATTTTTTTCGGAAAACAATCAGCAAAATCTCAATAGTAAAAAATTTTGCCCTGGCTTTTCGGCCAACGACGAATGATGCAGCTAGACAACACTCACTCAGAGCCTACCATCAAATATCATAGTGGTTGGACAGAATTGGTGCTCTTAAACTGTGGGGTTGGGAGTTAAAAAACAATATGTTGAACTAGTAAAGACGCGGAAAGATGCATCAACTAGTTCATTTTGAATATAGTAAGTTGTGGTTGTAATCCAGATACAAGGAAAGTTACAGCTGTGTCAAATCCAAACTGACTTAAAATGTTTCTCTATATGTGACTACTGCGTAACGCAACGCAAATGGCACTTATGGAGAGAATATAATTGATGAAGAAAGTTTGTTATTTGTATTTTATTTTTACTAAAATTTGAGTTGCCGTTGTTTCTTTTTTTTTTAATTTAAGTATAATTTTGTTGTAGGTTAAAGATTGGGAACTAAAAAGGCAGTCCAGAAAAAGCCCTCGTATGTGTCATGTATGATACTGATTTCCAATATACCTGCTAATCTGATTTTATTTTTAAAGAAAGCTTGTAAATATATTATTATAAATATATCATTGATAAATAATATATTATTTTCTTAAATGAAGTTATTGAGTGGTAATAATTATAACATCAGTCAGCGAAGCTGAGTCAGGCGTTAACCGCCCGCTTTCTTGAATTAACCATTACTTACTCACATATTCAACTCCGGGCCATCAACCGTTACATATTTAAAAAGCTAATAAGGCAGGACTTGTTATAGGCATTACCTATTTAAATATGGCCACATGAAAGCAAATTTTTGGTAAACTAATTGAATAGTTCTGTTTTCAAATTCTTAAAAATATATCAAAAATATCTAAAAAATGGTTATGAACAAAGTTCAAGACCAAAAATTTGTGATAAAATAAAAAAATAAGCTTTCTACGAGAAGCGAGTCCCAAGTTAAACTGCTTGAAAGAATGACCACGTTGCCGCAATTTTTCTGCTTTTCCAGGCGAAGCCGCGTGGTGTTTTCCGGGACTTTTGGGATTTTATACAACAAACTACGGTCTTTATAGCCGAATAGAGATGAGTAAGGTACGATTTTTTTGAGGGTAAAACCGTATCTTTACTCGGCTATTGATTGAGAATGAAATTGTACAACGCAAAATCCTTTTATCGAGACTGAAGTGCTTTTCTCTTTCTTTCAGTACCTTTCAATTAGTAGGGACATACTATAAATTGGTACCTAACGTGGTGCCCGCCTTTATGCTTTAAAAGTTATGAAAAATTTACATAAAAATTATATTCGCACTGGGTAATGAAAAAGAAAACTAAGGATCTTGAACCATCACAATGCGGAAACCTACGCGACAAATTTCACAGTTGACAAGTAACAGATAACATGTGAGTGTTGACAGAACAATTTTCAATATAAAAAGGGGCCATAAGGAACAATTTTCAATATAAAGTTTTTTCTAACAAAATGTTTTCTTGCTCAATAAAATTAAAATGGTCGATTTTTTCGGTGTCTGTATGACGTACGTATGGATGTATGTTCAAGAATTACTCCTAACCTATTATACCGATTTGGCCGATTTGGCTGAAATTTGATACACAGGTGGACACTATTGTTCCGCAAAAAAGATTTTTTCATTTTTTTGTAAATCCAATATGGCGAACATGCGCTATTTTCTTTCGCAAAAAAATCAGTTTTCAATCTAGGAGGATGACATTTTGTACACACATAGTGCCTCGTACTGTGCGTCGAATAAAATAAGTTCGATGTATCTGTCATGCACAGAACACGACGTTGCCACGTTCAAAAGTTGAAAATATATCAATATATCTCAAAAACTATAAAAGATAGGACATTCGAGTAAACTTTATTTTATAGGCAACATAAAGCCCCTTCGATTTTATTTGAAATATTTTTATCTCAAATAATAATTTAACACATATACAGGGTGTTAGTTTTTTTGAGAATTTTACGGATTTTCTGGAAAAGTTTCGAAATAATTTTTTTTACTTCCTGTATTGAAAGATACTTTAATATTTTAGGGATTAACCGAATTTGAAAAACTCGCAACTCATAGCATCAGAGCAATTTGACCTTGGAAAAAATTTTCTACCCTATTTGGGTTCCTATGAAAGTCGGAAAAATTAAATTTGGGGAGCGTACGTAAGCCTCAGGGGACCTCAATTGTACCATTATAAGCAATTGATACACTGAACTGATTTAGAGCAATTTAAATTTTTTCAAAAAACTTTTTAGTAACACCCTGTATATTTTTATGTATTGAATAGAATTACAAGGGGTAATTCTATTCAAATTGATACCGCCCATGATGGGTCTAACTCTTGATGGGGTTTCAAAGATATGACACTTCATAACTTTAAATTTCGGAACTTGTCGCCATGGCAACCGAAATTCAAGTCATATGATATACATCTAAGGTCTAAATAATAGCTCATATATGCAAAGTTACAGGAAAAATTATTTTACGCTGTATGAGACATGCAAATTGCTTTTGTAATTGACTAAATGTTATCAGTGGCGGGTGCACATTATAATTTTTGGAGAGGTTCAAAATGATTATTTTATTGGGAAATTCAGTTTTAAAATTAGAAGACTGAAATTTCGCTCGCATGTAGTATATTGTATTATGCATCAGTTGAAAGTAGTGCCATCCCTGCAAATGGTATTATAGAACGCGACGTTGCCACATTTAAAATTTTACAAACTTTTTGATATATTTCAGGAACTATAAAAGATAGGACATTTGAATAAACTTTCTTATATAGGCTCGTACAATTTTATTTGAAACATTTTTTTCTAAAATTACAATTTAACATGTATACAGGGTTTTTTTTTGTATTGTAATCTTTGCGATTCATTCACTTGAAACCGGCTATTGTACTATATTAAATATCTCTGTCCTATGAAAGTTAAAAAAATAAAACTTGGGGAACAAGTGTAAGACCCAGGGACCTCAATTTTACGCAAAGCAAATACGAAGAAAACGTGACTCAAAAGCGGTAGTGGGGAAAACTTAAGTCAAAAACGGCGGCAGACCGCGTCAAAGCGGACGAATTCATAAGACCAAGTCAGTCTGCTCTTTTAGAAATTAGCCGAAAAGAGAGTCAAGAGGAGTCGTAGGTATTGCCAAACCGGACAGCGGAGCTGTCTGCGCCGTAGGCAAATACGAGGAAAATATGAGTCAGGAGCGGCCCTGGGCCGCCGCAAAGGAACGGGGGATTCATGGATAGGCGGTTTATAGGTTAGACTAATGTTGTTTAATTTACTCTAGACACTATTGTGCTAATTGAATTTAATAGACCACTTAAAAGATGATAGTCAAAACTCAAAGGTTCAACTTTTATTTTATGCAAGATATAACAAAACGTAGGACTTCCAGTATATGAAAGATGGGGTGCGATCACGTCCACGAATTTTTCCATTTTGCGGCCCATTTTCTCTAAATCTATCATTTTCCTTTCCATTACTTGTGATGAATGATTATTGAATGGCTTAAGGGATTCAGCAAGATAAAAAAAAACAATGGACTATAGAATTTGAAAATAACTCTAAGTAATTTACATAACTTTAAACATCCTTCGTCCGGATTGTTTCAATTGTAAAGATGTATTGAGTTGATTTTGAGCAACATTTGTAGTACCATCCTGTATATTTTTACGTACTTAATTATTCAAGGTATTATTTTAAAGAGAAACAAAAGGCATGTTAAACAAAATATATAAAAATAAAAACGGTATTACTAAAACGTACATTGTTATTAATTTTTTTTTAAATATGGACCAAAATCGGCTCAGTATATTCAACTAGCGGAATTATGTGAATAGAGGTTTCTCAGCGCTAATTTGATTATTCTATTTTCCATAGAAACCGAGATATTCAAATGGCTGACTTTCTTTCCATATGAATCAAGAAAGAAATGGCCATATGAACAAAGAAAGAAATCAAACGACGAAATGCTTGAGTCGATACAAAGAAGCTGCTTAAAAATAGAGTTGTAATTCTAAAACATATGTCGAGGGGAATGAAGGAGAAAGATCGATGTATATTTGGTCTGTTTTGCTCGCATTCCTTACAAATTAGAACTGGCCTACTCAAATGACTCAAACGTTGTTGAGAGCTGATTAGTATAAAAACGCACAGCTAAACCTATGCAACAAAAGCGTGCTTCGCACGTCTTTGTGTTTAATATCTTATCCTCATTAAAACATTTTGCTAAATTGATTCGTGATGAGATAAATTGTTGCAAAAGAAAAATAGTCAGAATAAAGAAAGAAAAAAAACTATAGTGTAAATTTTGCGTTAACACACGTTGAATCGCTTATTGATTAATCAGAGTAATAGCATGAAAAAGCTAATGAAAGCGTGGTGAAAGACGACTTGAAAAGAAGGAACTGACGTTTTGCTATCTTATGTAAATATAACTTTCATACAAAGTACTAACTTTTTATTACAGCTACACTTTCATTTCGTATAAATATTGATATAACCGGGATTTGTTAAACAGAATTGTTTCTTTCCGACTCATTTGGATAATCAAGAGTCTACTGAAATTGTATCGGTTATAGAAACCATAAGTGGTAATAAAGATACAATAAACTTTAATATTTGAAATTCATTGCTATATAATGTTCTATTTTATGAATTAGAATTAGAGTACATGCATTTGTAAAATTTATCCATGCAAGTTAAAAACAAACAAAAAACTACATAAAAGAAACACAAACCTCTCTTTGTAATTTTCTTTTCTCAGCCTTTAATGCCTCTTCGGATTTTTCGGACATTTCTGACGCGGATTTATACCTAATCACTTGACTTTCTAGTCGTGCGCACGTCGCCTGCAACGTTGCTACATCTTGCTCCGCTTTTTGCGCCCTGAATTTATAATCGCCTAATTGTTTTGCAGCTTCCCCTAAAAATATTAGAAAGATATAAATCCAGCTTCGTACGTTATGTAATCTTTTTTATTCAGGTCAAATGTTCAAAAGCGGATGCAGGATAAAAATTCATTGTAAAAATCGAAATAATATTTGTATAAGCAAGATTTACATTTACTAGTATCATTTTTATTCATCCGAGTATATCTTAATATAGTTCTCAAATTATTGACTGTACATAAAAATCTTGTGAATAAATGAAAAAAGAAACATCCAATAAACTTCTACAATAAGCACATCATTTTCGCAATGATTAAAAGACCACGACTATCTAGCTGGCTTGAAATGAATATTGATCTTATCAATAATTAATTTTTTAATGCATTGCTACTTATTCAAATCACGAGCCCAACAGTTAAGATGCAACAAAGGCAAAGCCAGCTGTTCTTTACTAAATCGATCACGGCCATCAAGAAAACGATGAAATTCTCTAATAAGCTCTAGTTTCCAAAATATCACACAAGAGAGGGTTCCGATTGATTGTGTAAATCAGGTAAAAGAAACCTAACATAACATGAAGCAAGTGTTAATGAGATTGAATACAAAAAGAAAACGGGTAAAATAGAAGAGTATATAATTTTTTTAGATAATCTCCCGTTATCGACTATACATAATAGTGGATAGTACATTATAGTGGATTGACCATTTAACCCTTTGCGGCTCCATTTTATTTCCACAAGCATATACCCTAGATCATATGATTTTTTTATAAAAATAAAACATTTTTAATTATAACATATTTTATTATATATTTAATCCATATAAGCAATTTGTTTTATTACTAAAATAAAAACATATCTTGACAGTTTTGTAATAAATCATATTATAAATGATTTATTACAAAACATATTACCTCAAATCCAGTCTCACACATGCAGAAAAGAAATCCTATCATAGGAGACGTTAGATTAGGTTATAGAACACTAATTTCTATTTGAAGCAAGAGCAAATACTATATTTTATTCATACCACGAAAACTGTGCACTCAATATGATATGAACAATATTGTTGCCACACTGTTCGTATAGCTTGTAGATCTTTTCCGAATGATATTTGTTGAAACATTCGCTAGGATGGAGTCCAGGTTTATGTGTGCAAAAAATATATCTTCTCTTCTTATACCTCGCACCTTTCAGTTACTAAAACTGTACAATCCTAAGAAT
Source organism: Adranes taylori (assembly GCA_009867245.2). NCBI lineage: Eukaryota > Metazoa > Arthropoda > Insecta > Coleoptera > Staphylinidae > Adranes > Adranes taylori. The sequence goes on along the minus strand of WYDF02275970.1, from coordinate 20,262 downwards.
TACTTCTTTCGTTTAGAGAAATAAAATGAAGTTTCTTATTCAGGCGTTCTTCCCAGTCTAATGTAGATTTGGAAGATTTGAGGATTTTCCAGATTTGGGGTTCATAAGATTCAGCTAAGACATATACAAGTTGTTGCAATAACACTATTCTATAATGGAGATGAGTTTTACATTTCAATTCATCTTCTTGCCTTTGGTTACAAAACAAAATGTAAGTATTTACTATCGCCATCTCAAGAAGCCAAAAAAACCATTTTTCTCCACCACTTTAGCAACTTTATTGTAAATCCATAGCTTGAAATGTAATGGTCGGCACGATCAACTGCTCCCATATTGTTCGTGTAGTTGATAATTGCTACAGGTTTTCTTATTTCTTCCACTGCTTCGGTTCTTAATCTCTTCACCGACTCAGTCTCTGCGTTATGAAAATGGGAAAGTATTTGTACATTTCTTTTATTTTTCGACATACTACCATCATCGCTACTACTCCATACTATCATTCTTATATGTTTTCGTGTGTACTTTTTGAGTCAAATTTTTTGTTTTTAATTTCTTCCGGCAAACCTTTCCTATTAGGCATTATGGTACCGGTTGTGTGAATGCCTCGTCCATCGGTTGGTAGTTCGTCGATAAAGTTTATATCACTATAAAATCTGTCAGTATATAAGTGCTGTGGTAGCTGTTGTACTGAACTCGTAGTTTGGTAACAATGCGCTTGTATACCCAGTTTCTGATTCAGCTAAGACATATACTCTAAGTCCCTACTTGGGGGGCTTTGAATATGATCCTCCCTTTGAACCCAACAGTACTTTCATCTACTGCAATATTGTGTGTAGGAATATACAATGTAATCTACGATATTTTTTATGTTATGTTTGCTCATCGAGATGATATATGAGCTACAGACTGTTCTGGGGGAGGATGAAATAACCAATATATTTGGAGGAATCCTTTTCTACAAAAAAACTTCTTTTAAAAAAGGATGCCTATTTGTCCATTCCTCGGTCAAATATTCTTTTATGGATGATTTGTCGTGTAATGCCGTGTTCATGACACCAAAGAATGCTTTCATTTCTGTAAGTGCAACGTCCACCCAAATCGACCATATGGAATATTTTTGTAAAGGTGTCGCTTTCAGTATTTTTCCTTTGAATGCCTGTTAGTTTCTCTCAAAATCTCTTCAATAAGTTGATTGATGAAAAACAATTGAAAGAATTCTACTTCTATGGCTGGTCTATTTTTGGAGGGTTATAATCGTGCCCAGCAGTATATGGTAATTTTATAAAATCTCCGTCATTTGTACCCCATAATTTCCACCTGCTCTCGTCTTGGCTTCTGTTTTCTCCGTCGCTTTGCTCCTCAGAGTTACTTTCTTCACGATCGGCCTGAATCGTCTACTTCAGAAGCAACATTCTCAAAATCAATCTCTGAGGTTCTAAGTAGGTTCTCATCACTAGAAAATATTTGTACACGTATTAGTGAAGCCAGACCCATTTTCTACTACAAATGGAAAATCAATAAATTATAAAAAAGATCTAGCTTTGATTCAAAAGTAGAATGCAGAGAATTGTTCAGCCGTGTGCAGTATTTGAGGCGTTTTCAATAAAGAAAAAAATAATATACTAGAAATGTCTCAATATCTCTGGAGCGTATTTGTTAGAAACTGTTATTGTTTTGATTATTTTTGGTTTCATTATTAATTATTTTCCAAATTGTCTCGTATGGGCATGCGAAGGTGTCAACTCATTCATCATTAGCTGCCTTCTTTCTAGATTACACGTTTTTCTTTTTGTATTCATGTTTTGAATTTTTATTTGCTGTTATATTGGTAAAAATTAAAAGTTTGCATTTTTTATTAGTTCTACTATATTCTACTATATGTACTTTGAATACTCATAAATCATGATGGCTAAATGCTAAAATGTTTTATTTCTATAAGCTTAGTTGTCTAAAAATTTAATTAGTCGGTAGAAGTTAAAACATTTTACATTAATTAAGAGATGTCATATTAAATTGACTTGATCATTGTTTGAACGTTCAATTAAATATTCTTGTATATCGACTATTGACTGTCGCCGTGAATTACTGGTGCAACTAATTCGTAGATCAATTCAGCTTCGTAAGCGATGTGTGAGAAGTAGAAATGGGTAAGAAGCTGTGTAAGACAGTAAGAAGCCGCTGTGTAGAACGCGATTATCGCAGCGATTTTAGCGCATGCCCAAGGTGCTGTCATGTAGGTCTACGTGCGAAATGCTTTGCGACGGTAGTAGTAAGAGTAGGAAATTGTGTACAAGCTACAATACCTTATTAGGTTATGCCTTAGGCGATAGTTTAAAGGGAATAATTAGAAAGGAACTATAGCTGTGGGCAAGTGGCTCGCAGTCGATTGCCGATGTACAGGAAGCAACACTTATAAAAACAGCTTTTTTTAGGCCGCCACGGCAGTTGATTATTGGTGCTCTTAACTTAAAAATAATCTAAAAGTATAGTACAGTAAACGTGATGTCTGCTATTCATATGTAAGTTTATATTATATTATTAATTATTGACTAGTTTGAAAATCTCAAACTAATTTAATTCATTCGGAATTTATTCTCGTCACTAATATTTAGGTAAAACTAATTAACTAATGAACTGCTGTTCCTTGGTAATTATTTTATTTACTTGAGAATTGATGTCAAAATTTAACGCATTCGAATTATTCTTTTCATTAATGTAATTTAAATTATAATAAAATAAATTTATAACTTTTTTTCGAACCCTTTTGGGACCGTGGGATAATTAAATAACCCACGCTGGGTGGGTACACACAACCCGCTGGTTGGGTATATATAACCCGCTTGGTGGGTATATACAACCCGCTGGGTGGATTAATTCAATAAAGTGGAACTTATTTGTCTAGTAAAACCTCACTAATCTATATTGTCATTTAAAAAGTAAAGTGACAATATATGTATTTATATGTATTATATGTATTTCTCCAGTCAATTATGATTTCTTATCTTTTCTAACAGTTGAGTGTCCCTTTATTAAACCATTTGATATTTTCCTATTTTCGTGCAGTATATTTTATATTCGTAAGTATGTAATAAGAAGTAATTAAAATAATGCATAAAGGTAACAAAAAACTCATCATATGTTTCAATGACAAATGTTATTTACATAAGAAATCCTTTTCGTATGTAAATTACACAACAAATTTTTTATTTGTGTTTAGCGTTTGATGAATATATAAAACATCAATGGATTTTATTTGTAAATAAATTTAAAAATCTATTTGTTTAAAGTAGCTAGAAGGATCTATATATCAGAAAAGAATCAAATTAAAAATTGTAATAATTCGTTACTTAGTTACATAAACAACTTACTTTGGATATCCGCAGCGTCGTAATCAAACTCGGAATTTGGTCCATTTAGAAGAAAACCACCGCTCTGTTTCCGCCTTTTGTTCTTCTCTTCTTCTAATTCGAGTTTTAAATGACTAATTTGATCTAATAACTCGCCGCGTTCTTTTGCAAATCGACTCAATCGTACATCTGAAATCAGTACATATATCTAAATTTGGACAAAATTATAGAAGTCGTTTAATAAAATACTTTTAATGCTATTTTCACGTTAATAGAAACCAGTGAATTCGAGTCCACAAAATAGACAAGTGACTAGAGTCCACAAAATAGACAACTTTACACTGGATTTCAGAAGTTTTAGAATAAATACTGCATAAAACCTGTGTGGATCACCGTACTTATAAGTAGTGTAGTAATTTAATGTTGAATCAGTTTAATCAATAGTTGATTAGGGTAGCAACCGATTAGTATATACGTGCATAGCTGTTACTCAGCGAAGCACACCTTTGGATTAGTATCGTACTAATGCAAAGGTGTCAAACATGTAATATGGACCGGGGCAATCAATTCCAGCAATTGCCAGCCTTTACATTTGATATGGTACATATGTAATAAATACAAGCGCAGTTATCGCTGTGCAGCAAAGACATGTAAAAATGCCATCGCTTTTGATACTATCCAAACAATTTTTGTGTATTCAATATGTAATACACGAACAGATATCGCTGCTAACAGGGCCATGCTTCGCACTCCTCTGCATTTAATATTTTGCTGTCATTAGTGAGCCCACCGTTCGACATTAAAACAGTGAACATTACGTGTATGTGAATAATTATTTGAGTGTCATTCTTAATGCAATAGTCAGTGGTATTTAGGAAAGAGAGCTAAAATTGTATAAATCTTTGTATGTTCAATGCATGGAGATTTTTAAACATATTATCGCCTATATTTTGGAAACCATAGAAGTTAGACTCATCATCATGGACATCGTTTTATATTTATTGTCTCGTTTTTTCTCAGTAAGCATTTATGGTTGGAATGAAGGTTCTGTTAGCGCATAATATACATCAAGTGAATGCGCGCGGTGTTTTGTATAGCGGCATGCAGCCTGAGAAAGAGAGAAGTGCCTTTGTGAGTCTGTCGAACTGCAAGTAAATCGAACGTCGTCTGCCTAAATCTAATATAGTATTATCGCGTCAACACGATTAAACTTATATTTATGATTTACTTTTTTGATATTTTTATTATTTAACACGCTGTTGTTATCAATAAACGTCGTTATATATAAAATCTATATTCTTTCACTTAACTAGTTAACAGGTTATGGGCCCAGTTAAAGTGTTAACAAGTAAACGGGTTAAAGTTATTGTTAAATAGTTTGCGGTAAATATAATTGCGATTATTGAATAATAAAGTGTTGTAGTAATATAAAGTGAAAGTATTTGAAAAGTATTGTGTAAAAATGGCTTTATCAAGCGAATTGCGAATATAGCCCTTAACAAAGGAAAATTACGATACTTGGAATATCCAAATGGAGGCATTGCTCATTAAGAATTATGCTTGGAAATACGTGAACGGAACGATTAGCCCTGGCAAAAACCAAGGTGATCAAACTTCAGAACTAGCATTCAATTCATGGACGGATAGTGATAATAAGGCTAGGTCTGATATTATCTTGGCCATAAGTCCAAGTGAGCTAAAACAAATAAAAACTTGTATAATTTCACGCGATGTATGGATGAAATTAGAGTCGATTTGTCAATGAAAAGGTCCAGCGCGTAAAGCAACTCTTTTGAAGTAATTAATGTTGTAGAGAAAGTTTTTGGTGCGCGATTGAGCCCCGCGATGAATTGGCTACACCGGAGACACTTCGAATTAACTGAAAAGAAGAGAGTGACGAAAGAAATAATACCGTACGCACGACAAATGCGAATTCAAGTTCGATAGACGCGATGTTAGTTAATAAACAGCTTAAGCGAATGCAGATTACCAAGAAACAGGACAAAATTGAAACAAGTGTGAAAGACAAAACCGGGATTAAGTGTTTTAAATGCAAAGGTTTTGGTCACATAGCAAAAGTGCCATAAAAAGAAGCCAGGTATGTAAGCCATGCGTGTTTTACGGTTTCAAAAACAAATGGAATAAGTTGATGTCTTCATAGTGGTGCAACAGTGCACTTATGTCGCGACATAAACAATTTTGCGGAGATAACTGAATTCAAAACAGAAAAATTAAACTTAGCGAATAATACATCTACAGGTACGATGGCTAAAGGCAGCGTAAATATATTAGCAGAAAATTCTAATTATAGCGTTACATTAAATAACGTGCTTCATACTCCCGATTTGAGGAATAATCTTGTGTCTGTAAGCAAAATTACAAATGAAAGATATGATGTGACTTTTAAACGTGACAATGCCTTTGTGCTCGCTCCGAATGGCGACACTGTTTTAACCGCGAAACGTATCGATGTCCTGCAATATTTGTGCGGTTAATCTATAAAACCGGAAACGGTCGGTATCGCGAAAATTACTTATTCGGATTGAGATGGTTGGCAATTTCTAAACTTAATTAATCCACAATTGCAAAGTACTTGTAGCATTCAGTAAGGCAACTTAAATTTTTGCCATCATCGAGTCAAGCAAGAAGTTATAACACATAGTTTATTCTTGTTCAGTAACTCCGAGGATATCACAAGAGTGTTGCATATTTTACATGTCCAGAATCCTAACATTAAGTTCACACATGAAATCGAATTAAACAATACCATAAACTTTTTGGATCTTATTGTTTTCAAATCAAATGATGGATTAAAATTCAAAATATATCGAAAACCCATCACAACAGATCATGCGATCCTCATATGGAATCTCATAAGGCTGCTTTCCAGAGGCTATGTACAGTACCTCGCCCTTATGATAATTTTGTGTTTGAACTTCGGACTATTTTACAGATTGCTCTGAATAATAATTATGATGCCAATTTCGTTAAAAAAATGCTATAATAAAAAACTAACCCACATTTTCAGAAAATTCAATATTTCAATTGATTCTAGTTCAACTACTAACGATGTAGTTTACTTTTCACTGCCTTTCTATGGAAGAATCTCCTATGAATTAAAAGAATGTTTAGAAAAACTGTTACAGATAATCTTTATAATTAATTAAGTCTATAATTAATTAGGACATCTTAATTATTAAGACCTAAGTGATGGTGAAAAGAAAATAAAAATATTGGAAATCGTTCATACCATTTGTGTGGTCCAATGAGGACTGAATCGCACGGTAAGTCAAAATATTTTATTACCTTTATTGACGAAACTGAAATTAGATTTTTGAAAAATAAATCTGAAGCCCTTAAATACTTGAAAGTGTACACTCCAGCGGTGGAAAATCAGAAAGAGTTATATCAATAGAGGTTATCCAGTCGGACAACGGTCGCGAGTACGTAAATAAAGAATTCGATAGCACACACTCCCGAGTAAAATGGCTTGGCCGAGAGGAAAAATCGTACACTTTTAGAAATGGCTAGATAGTTGCTAACTCAAGCAAATCTCTCTGAGCGTTTTTGGGCTGAAGCTGTTAACATGGCATGCTACCTGCATAATAGATGTCCAAACAGAAGCATCGATGGAAAACCCCCATTCGAGTTAAGAACGGGAAAAATTCCTAATGTGTCTAATCTTCATGAATTTCATTCGCTGGTCTATTTTCTGAATAAAGATCCTTGAAAGCGAAAAATGGAATTCAGGGGAAGTGTGGAATTTTCGTTGGATATTCTGACGAATCAAAAGCTTTCAGAGTATGGCCAAATAACGAAAGAAAGATTGTTATTACTCGAGATGTAAGATTTGTGAGTACACCAAATCCTATATGCAGAATAAATGCAGACGGAAGAAAAGAAATTGAGATACCCCCAGTAATCCTTTTCCGAATTTCAAGTTATTAATCCAAGTGAAGATGTTCCCATCAACGATGAGGAATCTTTGTCATCACAAGGTTCTGACAATGATGGGTATAATAGCTCAAATGACGAGGACAAGGTTCCGAGAAGAAATGTCAGTTTAAGAGGGCGTGGAAGGCCCAGGGCTATTATAACTGGAAAAAAAGGAAGACCTAAAAAGGAATCCTTACCGACTCAGACGATAAATACAAATATAGAAACCCCATCTGAGCTAGGGGGAGAATTGGATGAAATGAAAGAGTGCATCAAACTTGGAAAAAGCGTGTATTTCCGAAATTTCGATGGACCGTCAGCTATCTAGCACTGAAGCGAAAGAATGGCAGGAAGCTATCAATTCTGAGATTGTATCGATTATTAAAAATCATACATGGGCTCCTGTAAGCAGACCTGAAGATAATATTATTATAGGTAGTAGAATGGTTTTAAGAAACAAATACTTACCTGATTGATCAATTGAACGACGAAAAGATCGTTTGTTTGTCCAAGGCTTCTCTCAAAAGCCTGGAGTACATTTCAATGAAACTTTCGTTCCTGTTGCTAAAAATGAGCTCAATAAGGTTGGTTGTTGGCATGGCTACAGAGATGAATATGAAAATCAAATTTGATGTATCTACTGCTTACCTGAATGGTGACCTTGAAGAGTGCATTTACATAGAAGCTCCAAAATAATTGTGTGAAACATTAACATTAATGAAACATTGATGAAGATTCTAATATTGTAAAAAGTATTGGTAATAAAGCGAGCATAATGTTGTTGGAGGGAGATAAGAAAAAGAATAAAGTTTGTTTACTTAGGAAGTTGTTGTACGGATTGCGACAAGCTGGACGTAGTTGGCACAACAAATTAGATTCTGTACTAGAAAAATTGGAGCTAACCCTAGCAACGCCGATCCGTGTGTATACGCCCTGAAGAGAGCCAAATCAACATGCTTGATTGTTACGTATGTTGATAACATTTTAGTGGCTTCTGATAATGACAATTTAATTTCCGATGTTGGTCAAGAATTATCTGATAATTTTGATGTGAACGGTATTGACGATTTGAAAATTTGAGGTGTTGGGATCGAATTTAAGAAAGTCAAGGATAAAATTATTATGCATCAACGTGGATATGTACTAGAATTAGTTCGAAGATTTGGAATGTCTGATTGTAAAAGGGTTACTACGCCAACGGAACCGGGTTTGAAACTATTGAAGAATGAAGATACAAGTGAAAAGGATGATAAATTTCCATTCAAACAGTTGACTTATTTAACAGTCACTTTTAGACCTGATATTAGTCACGCAGTGTTTTTTGGGTCAATTCAATCATTGTTATGGAAAGAACCACTGGATCGCTGCAAAGAGAATATTTTGCTTAGATACTTAAAGGAATCTAGTAATCTCGGTCTCGTGTTTTCAACTAATACAGAACCGATTAAAGATTTTGTTGACGCTGATTTTGTTGACGCTAATGATCAAAAATATTTTACCGGATTTTGCTTTATATGGAATGGTTCTCTTATTAGTTGAGAATCACGAAAGCATAAAAGTGTAGCGTTGTCTCCGAATGAAGCTGAATACGTGGGACTATGTGAAGCCGCCAAAGAGGCGATATATTTGTGCAGATTTCTTGCAGCGATAGGTATAAATTGTGAAGACCCGATTGATATCTCCAATGATAATCAAGGTGCATTGAAATTAGTGGAAAACCCTGCCTTTCATGCATACATTAAGCATATAGATATAAAGTTCCACTTTATCCGTGAGGCTGTAAAGGAAAAAATGGTCAAGGTGTCTTACACGTCTACAAGTGACATGATTGCAGATGTACTTACCAAAGGTTTTGGTAGCTCCAAGCACAGGCACCTATCAAACTTGATGGGCCTGCAAGATTTGACCACTTTGTCGTCCCGAGGGGTAGTGTTAGCGCATAATATACATGAAGCGCATGCGCACGATGTTTTGTATAGCGGCATGCGGGCCGCTCTATAATTCTAGGCTCGAGTTAGCGCATGTCAAATAGGGTTTAAGAAGTGCGCACGCAAGCTAGGAAAGTCAGTATACGCAACTTATCGATAGTATAATGGAAAGAGAAAATATAAAGAATTACGGAAATTGCCAGAAACTGCAAGAGGAGCTCCCGGTCAATTTGCGAGTGTAGGGGAAGCATCCCTATGAAAGCAGTATTTTTGCAATGCAGCAGCCAGTTGATGTATGATATTTCTACTAAAAAATAAATCTAAAAGTAGTAGTGCTCGTGATGGCTGCAACTCAAATGTAAGTTTAATTATATTAATATTTATTGATTAGTTTGAAAACCTCAAACACACTAAATTCTGCATTTATTCTTGTCACTAATTTTATTTAAACAAAACTAAACTAATGAACTGATTAATTGTTATTGGCAATTATTTTATTTGGTGGAGAATTGGTGTTCAATTTTATCATTTGTGTTAAACTGACCCGATTTAACTCTGTGTCATTTATTAAATAATCTTAAAGAAATTAACTATTAAATTATTTTTTTCAATCCGTTTTATATAGGGGGTGTGTTAAATCAGTATTAGTGTCACAAAAATAACCGTGATAATATTACTACATGTAAAAGCATATGCTTTCCGGATCTCTCAATTTTAAGTAGTATAGGAATGTAGTATACAAGAGAATGTTGCAGCTAATGCTAATTATGTTGATATGATAGTTGTGAAAAGAGATTTTTAATATAAATGTAAATTTAGATGTATGATACCAAATAAAGATTTTTTACATATACATTACTTACCAAGACTCCCTTCTCCCACACTTTCAAGTAATTGGGCATTTTCTGCGGTTACAAGAGCTCTCTTATACGTCATGGTGGGACCATTTGATAATTTACTCGAACTGGTGGTTTCACCATTTTCAATTCTATAAGGTTCCTGTGATTATAGAAAGTTAATAATAAAAATATATAAATCAAGATTGAATAAAATTAATAATAAAGTCAATATTAATAATAATAATAATTTTTATTATTTAATCCTTCAAAAGAGGATTTTCGAGAATGGCAATAATCGTCCCACATTTAGGAGAAAAAGCACCTCAATTGGTGTGAAAAATCTTTGTCGGTTTAATGGAGACAACTCAAATATTACATTAATATTGGTGGAAGTACGTGGATTTATACGTATGGACCTAAAGATAAACGTGAAACTATTACAAAAATGAGAACAATCCAGCAAACGAAAGTGTACAGTAACAACTCCTCGGAAAGATCTAAGAACATTTAATGGTGCTTAAAATATCAGCGCTTGTTTACCAGAAGTATCCCGAAGTCAACTAATCTAAATGGTGTCGGCCGGTTTGCGCCCAGCCGTTTTGTGCTCTTTCCTGAAATCAACCCGTTTGCGCCCTGCGATTGTTGCCAAAAATAAATATCTACCATTTTATCGTTTTATCGTTGTAATAAAATGAAATGTGATAAAATAGTTTGGATTTAACAGGTAAAGTTAGGATGTTGCTTTACAGTTGGTAGAACTGACTGTTTTGGTTATTATTAAATTCACACCGGTAAATAATAACCCTTATCAATATTAGATTAGTTTTTAACGAGATTTTGGGAAAAACATATTAATAATTATCATTTTCTTCTGAAAGATAATAAGTAGATGTGAATAGTATTTTTTTTAAATTTGCGGAGTGCTTTTAAAATGGATGTGCAAAATAATAAACACATCAAAGAGGATGTTCAAGTATGAACAGGGAAAAACATTACATATTTGTATTTTTTTTAAATGTCTTTTTTGTGCATTCATATGAATAGTGTTGAGCTACTATGAAAAGAAGTACCTTGAAGATAAGACCGTCAAACTCCAAGGTACTTTCGCTGAACACATGTAGGACATTTCTTATTAGCTTCAGACAATGTCATATTTAGGTGATCTTAGTTAAGGCTATTATAATCCCAGATATTTCACAGAAGAAAATTAATAAAATTTGTACTTATCAGTTGTTGTCCAATTTAAATAAAGAAATCCTCCTTTCAGCCTAAAAGGCTCAAGTGATAAGTAAAAGAAATATTATGTAAAGTAAAATAATCTTAAAAGTAAAAGTCAAAATTGCATCAAGGGTGTACAGATTGAATTAACTTATGTGTTCATATATTTTAAGGAAAACCATAATTATCCAAAGTTTAAAGATCTTTCTAAGGAAAATTTAATATATCAAAATTACGCTTAGAAATTATAATGAAAAAAACATGCATATTCATTCAAATTGTTTTGCCTATTTTTAATTAAATGTGTGTATAGCTATTCGAAGATATATATCGTAAAACCATTTACATATACAACACAGCGCTACTAGAAATCATCAAAGAATTATAAACTAATGCAATACATGTTTTGTTAATAAAATTTACTTGCTTTTTAATTTTCAAAACATGATAGCAATGAACGTAAGCCAAAACGCATGGACTCACAATGTCAAGTGTAATATGAATGTATGAATATGTATAATGATTTAAGCAGGTGTACGAAATTAAAAGTACGCTATGCACCATTCAAGATGTTTTAGTGAAATTATCACGTTTTTATTGTTTTTGTTAATTTGAGATATAAAGCTGACGAATTGTAAGACATTCGAGTTTATCAGTTTTTTAGTCAATAAATAAATTATCTGTTTAGATTTACTAATGTGCGTTTTAACTAACCCCACTTCCATCTAGCAGTGCTCCAAGTAGTTAAACTGCCCTCTAATTACAAGCCGCAAAAGTGTAAAATAACTACCCTTTTGTTCAGAGAGGCCATACGTTTCATATAATGGTTATAATTTTTGTATGAAAAAAACAAATAAAGATGGATCGCATTTTTGAAGATGTTTGAAAGGTAGAAACGTCGATACTGAACACATGATAAGTAAAGAAGCCGATCATCTCTGTAAACCTATTGTTGCTACCACAGAACTAAACAGTTTAGTTACAAGGCTATAAAAAAAAAGATCATTGTTTGCCGATGTCAAACATTTATGAGGATAAGTTCCAGAAATTATATAATCAAGTTCTGGATTTTGTTATAGAAACACCAACATTTTCTTCAGTGAAAAGTAGTTTAAACGATAGCAGGAAACGTGCATATGGTTTGCAAACAGATCCGGCTACATCAGAAATAAAATTCCCAGAAAAAAATCAGAACCAATGATGGATAAAACAAAATTTCTATTTATACAAAAAAAAACTCTTTTTGTGCACTAAATCTTGGAGTTTGCTAGCAATAAAGCTCTAAGATTCTTGCTAACAATAGTGCCACTCTACTTATGGACAGATTCAAGAGCTTCAGCAAGCAATTCAATCAAATAAATACTATTTCCATTGATCCCAAACAGAGACAAAAAGACATACAGTTTATTATTTCCTGCAACTAAGGAAAAACTGGAAAACTGGAATTAAGGAAACTAACAAATTGGAAACCATCTCTAGCAAAACTATATGTTGAGCATGTGGTAATTAGTGCATTAGGAATCATTTTTACGGAAACTTAAATCTTTGGTTGTAATTTTCATAGATAGATATTTACTAAAACAATTGAAATAAATTTCAAAAAACTCACAATTACACAACACAAATCATTTACGTCGACAAAGTATATCACAATCAGTTACATGTAATAATATCATAAAATATACACATACACACATATATAATTTGAAATCAAAGTTAACAAAAACACAACCAAACGCATATTAACACAAAACACAAATAGGTGCTTCTCGAAATGCACACAGAGAATAAGAAAATTACATGAAGGATTAGCTCCGAATAGATCATGTTTTACAATTGCTAAAATAGTCAATCATGGAATATCATGTACAAGTAATCAAGAAACTTTTGCCTTTCTGTTTAAATAGGTAGTATGTTTTTATATTTTTGAACGTTTGTGATAGAGCATTATAGAATTTGCAACCAGAGTACCAAACACCAGTTTTATACAATGAAGTATTGTGTATGGGAATGATGAACAATGTTATTTGTCTCATTGAGTAGTTATGTGACCTATTGTTAACGCTACCAAATAGGTTAGTGATTAAATACCAAACACAGTATCGAGAGAATATAGACACCATCAAATGTCAACATGTTTTGCTCCTTAAATAAAGCTTGACAGCTATCTTTACACTTCAATCTAAAGATTATTCTTAGTACTCTTTTCTGTATCAAAAACACTCTTTGTGCTTCAGGAGTAAGACCTCAAAAGATTATACCATACTTCAGTAAAGAGTAAAAATTCAGAACTATTAACTGATTGGTTATATTAATTGAAGGCGTGACTACTTCTAAGAGTGGTTTTATCTGTTTTAAAGATAACACTGCACGTTTTGACGTTATTTATGCATAACCCGTAAATTTGTGTTCATTTCGTATTTGTGTAGTACACTGCATTTAGTAAAGTCACTACTTCAGTAAAAGTTGTTCCGGTCACCTTTTCATACACTACAGATAGTATATTTTTGGATATTTTAACTATGCAAACTATAAGATCGTTAGCAAAAAGTATGAACAAAGTTGACCCTAATATAGAACCTTGAGGAACACCTGCCTTTACTTTCCGTTCCTCGGATATCACCATTCTACCACGTTCCGAAACCGAGGCAACTTGATAAATAGCTTATCCGGTACAAATATAATTTCTGTAGTAACAGACCATGGATAATACAGTCAAAAGCTTTGGACAGATCAACAAATAAGCCAATAGATACCTGTCTTTCATTCAAAGCCTTTAATATCCCTTGAGTGAAGTGTAGTAGTGCGGTCTCTACTGAAAAGCCTTTACATAGAGTTGCATCGGACTTTTTCATATCTTTAGGTTATATTACACGAGAGAGCAAAACGGACGATTCGGAGATAAGAGGGTAGGGTATGATGCCATTCTAAAAAAAAACAATCGCAGAGCGCAAAAAACGGCAGATTCAAGATAGGCGCGCAAACTGGTCGAATGCAATTCGGCCAATTCGGTATAAGCAAAGGAATCATCGTTATCATCGTTCGATCGTTTTTACACCAAATGTTCATGTAATTGCGAATATACTGTAGCTTCGATATGCCCAAAAATTCTTCAATCTAACAGTATGTCACATGCCAATTCTTTGTAATCATGAAATACACAGAACCGATGTTTTTTTGGAACTACAACCAATTTTAGTCGAAATTCATCACTGACGCAGCACGACAACGACAAAATTCTGCAAACCAGCTGGAAACAGTCTTTTCTTCAATTCGAGCCATTGTTATTGAGTCAGAACATTATTAAAATCGTAAAACCATTCAACGAAAACCTTCACCTGAAATTTCAACAATATGATTCTCTATAAAACGTGAAAAAAACAAGGTGTTGAAATTCTCAGATTAGGTATAGCAATCTGCCACTTAATTACGACTTTATTTTTTACTCAAAACAGAGTAAATGAAAAATCATTTAAAATTACCTGAGTGTTATCTTCTTCGGTGATTATAACTAATCCTTTTTCTGCTATTAACCTATCTCGCTCTTCGAGTTCAGTTTTCACACCAGAAAGATCCTCTTTGAGGCGGGCAGTGAGGCGTTTGAGCTGTTCAAAGTCACGACATTTGTCACGATGTTCTCTCTTAAGTTGTGCATGTTCTTCTTCTAATTCGTCTATCCTATAGTATGTAAAATAATTTCACTATTAAATATAACAATACAATTCTTCGAATAAGTAAAGAACATACTACGTACTACTTGTAATAAAATTACGAATTAGATTTATAAACATGGCAACAAATATATTAGCGAAAAAATAAGGAATGTATGAGGGAAAAGTAAACAATAATTCAGAGCACTAATTCAGGAAAGCACAGCATTAATTCAGGGAAGGAAATGATACGCACGAGACGATATTGAATGGCTAAGACAACATTCTTCGCTTGGTGTTAGTGTTAACGTTTATCATTTGGCTGTTTCTATTATATCGGTGGTATGGGTGTCAATGAAATTAATTGTGCGAAAAAAGGAATGTTGCCTATTGTATAGTACTCTGGAAAAATTGTTCCATTTTCTAAAGATGTGAATTAAGTATAACAAATCTCTTAGCACGTCATGGTCCACATCAGTGATATCTATATGATTATACGAGTCCTGCACATGCCGGGTTGGGCCGAAAAAACCCCGATCCGACCAGAATTTTGGGTCGGACTTGGGCTGGTCTAGACAAATATACTACGGGCTTGGAGCGGGTTCAAAAAACAACGGACTCGGGCTGGACCGGACCAGACTCTACAAACCCAAAACCCGAGACAGGTTAGTTCGGGCCTAAATAATAGGGGCCCGAGCCAAAAAAAAAACTGATTGAGTCCTCGTTTATAATTTTAATTAAGCGCAGGTTTTAAGAGTAGAAATTTGATAAAGCAGAAATATTATGCAATTATACTTTTCAGAATCTCACACGGCGCACACTGAAAGTGTCTCCATAATATTTCTAGTATCCCCCTGCACTTCTAGTGTCCCCACTGTATTATGTGCCCCCCAGAACTTCTAGAGTCGCCACTGCATTTTCAATGCCTCCGTTGTACTTCCAGTGTACTTCCAAGTTCTGGCTGCATTTCCAGTGCCCCATTGTACTTCTAGTGTCCCCAGTGTACTTTTAGCTTTCTGACTTTCTGGTCTTCTACCCTTTTGATTTTTTTGGCGTTTGCTCTTTAATCCCTTACTTATTTTCTAGCCTTCTACCCTGTTGACCTTTTTGACTTTTGGCCTTCTGGTTTTTAACGATTTTGACATTTTGTGGCTTTTAAGCTCTCTGGCTTTTTAGCTTACTACTTATTTACCTTTATGGCTTTTTCCATCTGAACTTTGACCTTTTTGGCATTTTCTTGCCTTTTAGCGGTTTAGCAGTTCAAGACATAAATTTTCCAAAGGTTAGTTAAGAGCGGACGGGGGCTGTTGTAAAATGGGAAGCAGTGCTGTCCGCGTCGTAGGCTAATATGGGGACCGAAGGATTCATGGGTAGGCGATTTATAGGATAGACTAGTTACAAGCTGACAGTCAAAACTAAATTGTGATTAATGCAATGTATGTATAATAAAATGATTTCTTCTAGTATATAAAAGATGTGGTGACGATCACTTCCATGGATTTTTAATATAATCGATCGTGGTGTTTCTATCTTGTGCATTTTTTTTAATTGAAAAGAGCATCAATATTCTATATATAAAAAACAAAGATTGTTTAGTTTTGTTGCTTTTAAAAAATCGATTGTCTCCAATGTATTACTTTATATTAAATTCTTTGTGTTTTTCAAAATAAAATATATTAAATCAATTTTCAGATTACACTGGACCGTGCCGGGCTTTATAAGACATTTGACCGGGCCGGGCTGGGGAAGTTTTTATAATATATCTAACCGGGATGGGCCGGGTCTTATAGTACATCGGGACTGACCGGACCGGGCTAAAAAAAAATACGAACATCGGGCTACAGGCCCTTTAGGCACTTATAAAATTTTGGCCTGGACTAGCCCTTAAAAACGAGGCCTGTGCAGGTCTTTACTTCGCTATTTCCCCTAGGTCACGTCATAAGAAAAATATTTGCAACTATCAACTAGAGATGCAGAGAAAACAGCCGTTGAATAAAACCACGTGGGCAAATATATGAATAACGCTAGAAGAATAATGTCGGACGAATGATGTCGAATAATCTTGAACGAATAAGGTCAAATAATGGTAATGGACTAATAGGGGAGACTAATGTCCAATAAGACGAATAATGGCGAATACTGTGGGACGAATATTATCGAATACGAATAATGGAGGACGAATAATGTCGTGTTGCAGAAACACATGCGTTGATTTTAATTAGGTTTGAAGCCTCTATCGGAAACCAGTCAACTACGATCACGAAAGTGAATGAATAGATAAGTACGCTATTCAAAACCTTAGACCAGTAGCTCTCAACCTTTTCTGAAATGTGGAACACTTTTATATATTGTTTTTGCGGAACACTGAATTACAAAAATAAAAGAAATAGTTTTTGAAAACTATGAAATAGTCTCCTGAAACAAATGTTTTGGGTAACACTTTGTAAATGCTCGCGGAACACCGGTTGGAAAACACTGCCCTAAACGTTGAGTACTCTGAGATTCTTCACTTTGAATGATGGAAATATTGAATCGACCAAAATGCAAATATGACTTAAGAATAAAACTAATAGCATATTATAAAATTAGTCTACTAAAATTTTAAGTTAATTATACAAATGCAATTTCTGTTTGTGAAAGTTCAGCCTATAGAAACGAATCACTCCTAGTGTGTCAACAACAATCTCTTTACATCAAGTGGGTACTTGGTGTCAAGTAGATATGTATGTATAGTGAGAAGACGTACGTACGTTCTAAGCTACAATAGCTTCTACGAATTTGTAATTTAGTATTTGCATAAGAAAACCAGCAACTCCAAAGTAACGAAAGAAAAACGCTTAATGCTTCATGAACAAGATAAAAATAACGATTGACACGAATAAAACTTACAAATTTTAAAGTAAGATGTGCATTAAATAAGGGCCATTTCAAAGTTGTTTGATATTATTAATCTGTATCTGAAGAATTGTTCCTATTAAATCAGGGCCGTAATTTTTTACTTTTGACTACTATACTGCTTTTTATATTTTATTCTGTTTATTTGTAACTTAAAATGCTCATTGTATGAGATAATTCAGGGTTTGGTTAAAAATTCGCTGATCTAAAATGTTATAATCAAGTACTTAAACACAAATAGAAATGTACGTAATAACGAGATAAAATAATTTGGTTTATTGTTCCTTAATATTTATAACTTCAAATACAAGACTCAATTCGCGATTTTTAATTTACTCACAATGTATAGCTCCTATTTATTATGCAAAAATTGTTAGGATGATTCAATTTCCATTATCAAAGTAGCAAGTTAAATAGCGAACTAAAGATAATTTGATTTCTGGTATTAATTTGTTCTTCTGATTGAATTTCGGCTTCTCTTCAAGACGGCGATAGAATTGAAAGTTGATGAATGTTTAACCAAGATATTGTAAGTTGATCCAGCCAATTAACCTTCGGCTGTCGCCGAAGTAAATGCGGAACAAGCGCCGGTGATACTTCACGCATTACTTTGGAATGGTGAACCGGGGGGTGTTGGAAGCTCTTCTTGCTACTTCGGTGGAGTGGATGGAACGGGTATGTCTATTAGATACGTGTTGTTCGTCGACAGCGCTGTTTGATAGGTCTCCCGGGTGTCTCATCTCTGCCATCTCTGTTGAGCTGACCCATGTGATGGTAAAATAATGTAATTTGTATATATCTGATATGATGTTATGAAATTTTACTAAGTTGAATTTAATTTAAATTAAATAAGCGATTTGTTGCTGGCGCTTATTTAGAACAAAATCAAATTCAAGAGTGCGAATTCTACTCGCTGTTCAAGAATAAGTTTGATCACTTAATGGAGAATGATTGCCAATCAAATCGAGGGAAGGTGCTCACTAGTAGACAATCGGAACAAGAGCCAGAATGCGTCTAATTAACGCTGGCTTGGATGAGTGCTCTTATATGAAATTAGCTGAGAAGAAGTAACTTATGGCGGACGGCTGGCCGGCGGTACTTCTCGTAGTAAATTTCTCAATAAAATAATCATTTTGAACCCCTTCTAAAATTATAATGTGCACCCGCCACTGACAACATTTATACAATTGCAAAAGCACTGTATATACGTCGCATACAACATAAAAAAAACGTTTCCTCTTACTATGCATATATGTATCGAATCCCGAGCCAAAAATCGCACAACCCTGAACCAAAAACTAATATCCCGAACCAAAAACTTAAATCTCAAACTAAAAAATCTAATCCATATCCAAAAAAACCGAAAAACAAATCAAAATATTGATTCTCGGGCCAAACATTACCCAACTCTCTGAATCAAAAATTCTAATATTGTCACTCTAATCAAATCCCGAACCAAAAACTCGAAACCCTAACCAAAAAATCTAATCTCGGCACTCTAACCAAATCTCGAGCCACAAATTGCCCAACCCTGAGCCACGCCATTTTACTCTGTAAACACCCTTGTACTCAAATCCAAAAATCTAATCTCGGTACTCTAATCAAATCTCGAGCCACAAATTGCTCAAACAGGAGGGCCGCCATTTTACTACATAAACTCTTGTAGTCGAATGCAACGTTATGTGAAAATTTCAAGTCAATATTTTGGTACTTTTCGAGTCTTGCGATCAGAAACATACACAGGTTGAATTTTATATATAAAATTTATACATTTTTTTTATTTTTTCAAATTTATTTGGTTTTTCAAATAACTTCTATGAAATTTATCAAACTCTCAAATTTGGTTGGCCCTGGTATATTTTTTGGATAATTAATATTTTATACTAACCTGGCAGTATTTATTTAATTTGTTTGAATTATTTGAGTTGAATTATTTTTGTTTTTAAGTCTATATTTATATTAGGGCGAAGCTCCAATATACTGTAATACAAATTAAAATCAATCGCCTCTTATTTCATTTAAAAATATATGGCATATGATCGTGGGAAAATAAATACCAATAGATAGACGACAGATTTTAAAAACAAAAACAATTATCAATCACGTGCATTGTATGCTGTGCTCAATGCGTAGCATACGTATTATTGGAGTCAAAAGTTTCTTGATTACTTATACACCATATTCCATGATTGACTATTTTAGCTATTGTAAAACATGGCCTGGTCACAGCTAATCCTTCATGATTGTTATATTCTCTGTGTGCATTTCGAGAATTATATATGTGTATGTGTATATTTTATGATATTATCACATGTACCTGTTACTATTTGTGATTTACTTTGTCGACGTAAGTGATTTGTGTAATTGTTTTAATATCTATCTATCTATCTATCTATCTATCTATCTATCTATCTATCTATCTATCTATCTATCTATCTATCTATCTATC
>WYDF02275959.1:0-17592 GCA_009867245.2 Adranes taylori | reverse complement strand
GGTTTTTGACGAGATTGATCAAGTGACGCGGAACTCCAAGTTCTTCTAGGGTTGTCCATAACTTAGGCCATCGAACGATGTCGAAAGCCTTTTCATAATCCACGAAGCACAGATACATCGGTACCCAGTATTCTCCTATAAAAACTTCCTGTAATTTCCTATAAAGATTACGATAAATTTCTCTCGCTAATTTTCTCGTTCTGTAGTAAACTGCTATACCTTAATTTTCACCTATGATGTTCCTCTGCCACTATTTTACTAATTACTTTTGGCGATAATGGATTCATGTCCAATCAGCTCTGCGTTCTTCACTCATAATTATATAGCGTCACAGTACGCTTTCATTAACGATATGCTCATTGATAAAAGCATGCTGTGCTACCTGTTCATTATCATCCATCAGCGACGGTATAAATTCACCCCTCTACTACGTATACATTGTATAATTTACGTCATCGGTCTTGTTTCGTCGACGGTAGAAATAACGCTGCTTTCCGTTTCTCATGGTGAAATTGTAAGTGAAGTGATTTTTTTCGACGGTAGAAATAACGCTGCTTCCCGTTTCTCATATTGAAATTCTAACTGAAGTGAAAGGTTTCACATTAGTTTGTTGAATTATTTACATAATTTAGAAGTATCAAACGCACAAACCATCTATCACAAAACTAAAGTAAAACGAGGATAATTTGCCTCATTACAATATGAGCGCTATCTATGAATTATAATATTGAGCAAGGATCCTGAAAAGTTTTGTGTTGCTAACAGAATTTTATGTGCAACATTTTTGAAACAGTTGGAAAAAACCTATAATAAATCAGTTTTTTCCGAAACTCAAGCACTCCATTAAAAGAAAGCTGATAAATATGTGAAGATTTATATTATTCTGGTCGTCCGTCATTGATTTCAACAGTTGAAAGTATCAGCAAATTGACGAAAACTCATAGTGTAAGCATACGAAAGATGACCGCAGACTTTAACGTTCATACGAAAAAATGTGTACATTCTTATTTATTATTTAGGCCTGAAATACATTGCCAATCGGCTTGCTCTAAAGGTTGCAAAAGATATATCCGATCGGCCAAGATCAGATCCTACAGTTATGAAACTCGTTACTATGAGAGACGGGACATAGGCTTTTGAGCAAAATGTTAATGCGTCAAGAGGCTGCTGAATAACTAGGGAAAAATGTTCCAAAATGTTCCAATCCATCAAAATTCTTCCAGAAGGAGAAACAGTCAACATTCATGCGTCATGAGGTTTTCTAAAGGATCCGAAATGTAGCAGAACAGTTTATTGATTTTGCACCATAATGAATGGCTCGCATGCAAGATATTAACTGAGATGAATTTTTGTCGAAAATCTTAATGAAACTTCTTATTAAACCTGTTATGGGCTTACTCGACTTTTCTTATTTCCAAAACTAACATGTCCATTTTGCGGAAAGTATTGTGAATTAAAAGGAATCTGTAAAAAACAAACCTCCCTGAAGGAGATAGAAGGTATTCCGAAAAATTCTTACAAAACGTGTTTTGATAATTGGGTTAATTGCTGGCATATGTGGATTGTGTCAAATAGGGCAGAGTTTGAAGGCGACAAAATAAATTTTGATATTGTTAAATACTTTCTGTTTTGCGGATATATTCCGGGTTACTCTCTTAAAAGACCGTACTCGTATAATTTTTTATAGTAAATTTTTATACATAGTTGAATAAAATACAAGAAATCTTATGACAAGTTTCTATCGAGTAATTTTATTAAAATTTCAGATGAAATTTTGTTCTAATCTGTTGCTAAATTGCCCCATAACAGTTCAGAAGAGGTTAAACAAAGTTTTCTTGTATTTCAATCTAGCTTATCCCATCAAGGCTCGATGGGGTTGAGATCAGGGAATTGTGGGGGTCACTCTATAATTTGCTGGATTCCCTCGCAAGTTATGTGGCGCAAATAATCTTTACAGAGTATTTAGGGTCATTATCTTGAAAT
This sequence comes from Adranes taylori, assembly GCA_009867245.2. Taxonomy (NCBI): domain Eukaryota; kingdom Metazoa; phylum Arthropoda; class Insecta; order Coleoptera; family Staphylinidae; genus Adranes; species Adranes taylori. The sequence goes on along the minus strand of WYDF02275959.1, from coordinate 15,609 downwards.
ACAAATGGTTGACCAATAATGCTGATTCCAGATGGCAACATTTATTTTTTCAGGATAACTCGATATTGCTCTTTTCTCATAATTTATTCGATTCCATTAATTACTATTCGGGCACGAAGGTTTGCTTTTTGAATTCTGCGTTTTACTGTTGAAAGACTGATGGTTTTAAATCTTTACATATTCACTTGCGTAGCTATTTTGGGTGCAGTAAGATGCCTATTTCTTTTACTGATCATAGCTAGCTGTCTCTACTGAAAGTTGTGGTTCTTGGTCTTCCACGAGGTGATTTATTTCTAACACTCTCAGTGGTCTTAAATTGTTTTAACGTTATAATAATCTGTTCTTCTGCTTATTTTCACTTCTATTGTAATCTCGCAATTACATTTGTCGGATTTTGGATGAGCTGCTACTAAACAACGTACTTCAGTAGAAAGTTTCTTCGATTTCAGCATATTAAGTATTTTACGAAAATTATTAAACACAGTCACGCCACAGGTCACATTAAGAAATAATATGCAATGCTTACTTCTTGAAAACTAAATATGAACTAAATATTCAATAAGTTTTCTCGTATAATGAAGTAACATGTTTCGATCAGCTTTAGATGTGTCTAATACCCATACACGACTGAGTGTACTAGACTGCGTTATTTGGATGATGATATTTTATACGTCTTATTTAAATGTTGTCTTTATAGACGATTACGTCGTTTTGCGACAGCGCTTTATAGATTGGGCAGTATAACTCGACTGTGTGGTTTGGATCAGGATGCGCTACACTACAGCTCCGTTTGTGGAAAAATATAACTAATCAAATAATTTTGAGGGATAGCGAAGTGACTTATTGAACAATATGTGAGGACTTATTGAACAACATGTGAAGAATATTTGAGGCTTCAGGTTATTTAATTTTTTTCACATTTGTAGGCCTTGGAATTATGATTGAATTTAATTAGTGAGTGAAATAAAATCCTTATACAGGTTTGGAGACTCTTAAGCTATCGTGGAATAAGTATCTGAAATTCGGCATTGTTTTCAGTATTTGATGCAGTATATTCCCTTAAATGTACCATTTTTTTCACAATACGGATCGATTTGATTATACCTTGATGATCTTCAGGAGATTACTCCATTCATTGTTTGTACATATATACCTAGATGATGAGAACAGAGTAATATGGCTATATTTACAATAATGAATAATTTTCCAGCTTTATCAAAGAATCTGATGTGTTATTAGATTACTCTCCGTGTAATATTTCGTAGGATTCTGGCTATACACTTTAAGTAAATATATTGTATCTAGATCAATTAGTCACAAGTAATATAATTTTAGCACACATAATTTTCAGTACAAAAATCGACTTTAAAGGCAAACAATAAAATTATTAACAAGAGCCTAAAATAGTATTACTGTACAACATGTAACATAGGGAAAAATTCTTACCTCCCATTTCGTGGACCAACATTGGGCACATAGGAGGAGCTTGCCGTAATTGCTTCATCTGTAATTGCACCTGATTCCATACCTAAAGCATCATTGCAAAGTTCTGAAATAAAAAGAATTATATATCAATAATTGTCTGTATTTTAAAATTTAAACACCAGTAGCTAAATTACAGAAATTAACATATATGACTAATCTTTTAATTCGATTATTAATTGTCATTATGTTATAAATACAATTTGAAAATGCTCTTGTTATATTTCTTATCAATATAATTTATGATCATAACATGTATTTAGTATGACGTCGATGCCATTGAAAGAGTGACGAAAAGTAAATTAAGGGTGTGAAAACGTAGGGAGACGAGTTAAATGTACGTCTAGTGAAAAGTGTGGCTTCTTGAAACAGAAAGTAAGAGAAGCTCTATGAAAAGTAAGAGTAGTATTAAATTGGCAAGAATACACAAAATTAAGGGAGGAATGGAAGGAGGACTTTAGAAAAGTAGCTTAGTGACGGAAGATATGGACGAGACAAAAGATATAAACACGTAGAGCGAGTTGCGGAAGTATATGAGGAAGAGGCGCAAAGTTGATGGAAGAAGAGAAAAGATTGTTATCAGTTTGAGCAAATGGGAAAAGAAAATTAAAAATGAAACTAGTGTGGAAATAAAGAAAGGAAAGGGATAGAAAGGTGGATACAAAATATATAAGTCCGAAGATATGTGTTGCCAAAGGAATTGCCAAAGAAAATAAAACAAATGGAGAAAGGTATTTATGTAGGGCAGATGGATTGCTTGTAGACATTCGTGAGTGCACCTATGAGACGTTAGTGAGAAGAATGAATGAGATAAAAAGTGCTGAACTAGAAATGTCCGAGGAATGGAAAAGAGAATAGATCTTCCTAGTATAAAAAAACGAGAGATTTTATGTGGGTAGCATAGGGGTGTGACGATTATGAATGGATTGTTGAGTTTTTGCGAAGGTTGTGAATAGAATGCTAGAAAGTGATAGGAATCAGAAGGGTGTCTATAATCCACAGAGATGGAAGGAGAGTTAATGTTGTTACTCTTTATTTTGTCAGTACGAGAGAAATAAATAGATCAAACATGTACACATTTTATTTTTGGATCTATCGTTAGTAGTCGACAAATTGATAAGGAACAGCTGTGGAATAGAATGAAGGATGTTGGTATTGACAAGAACATAAACACAGTTGTATGAGGAGACTATGGTGCGAGCCAGAGTGAATGAGAATCTGGCAGAATGGAATAAGCATTAAAAAAGGGATGTCCCTTAAATGCAACTTTATTTAACTTGTATATATCCGATCTGGAAAGTGTTTTAATGAGAGGACAAGCAGAAAGGGGTTATTATTGGTGGAAGAAAGATATGGTCTCTGTCTTATGCGGATGATATTGTGTGTTTGGCACGAGAGATGTTGTGTAGTATATTTATATTTATTTGAACCTTCCTCGTATATTTAGATAAAACATTTGAATAATCATTTTAAAAATTAAATACATGATATGGAAACTTAATTGTACTATATAAATTATTTTGCTTACGTTTCAATAAAATGTTTTTTAAATAATTTTTGTTTGTTATTAGCAAATACGAAATATATAAGCATTTTTTATTATAAAACATTTCAAAATTACAATTATATGGTGATCTACAAATATTTCTTTTCAAATTGTTGTTTTTTTGTATTTTAGTATTTTAGAGAGATTAAAAAGTGTTACTAGTGATAAGTTCAAAATTAATTAATAACAGTCTTTAAATCTTTAATCACAAATCCTTTTTTTTTACACTTAAATGCTAAAATATCATTCATAAAACGTTAAACTTATGCATTTCATCGATTTTGTTGTTTAACTAATAGATATAGTTTTAGAAATAAACATCTTTAGTTTCTATATCCCAACTTATATTCGCTCGTATCAAAATGAAGAATCCTTATCTACATGACTCTCGCAGAATCGGATAAATTTTAGTTGATCCTTCAACATATTTGGTCGTAGGTCAACAGAGAGAAGGAAGGTATGAACGAGATGATTGGAATAGTTAGAGTATGATTGGAATATAAGAGCAATATATAATATAAGAAGGTATAAGGAAAAGAGGGTTGGTTGTTAATGTGAAAAAGACAGAGATAATGATATGCATGAGAGCGGGTAGAAATAGTAGAATAGCTGTTTTCTTTATGGAGAATCAGCGAAATTCTTTGTCATATAAAACAATGTGTCATATGGGGATTATATAGGAATGATATGTAAGAAAGCAAGGATTGTAGCAGAAAGAATACGATGCGCTTAGGTAAGTAAATTTGGGAGCGAATATCCTTGCGAATGAGGTTGCTGATATTGAATGAATGTGCGGATAGTGGAATGAAGTCTGGTGCGGAAGCATTGGTGATAATAGAACGAGCAGAAATGGAAAGTATGCCAATAGGTTTATTAAAGCATATGCTTGGATTAGAAAGATTAGCGTCGAGTGAAATTGTTTTGAGTGAAATTGATATGTGTAAATGTTTAGTAAAGGGATTGAAGAAAATGGTAAAATATGAATGGAAGGTGATGAATGATATGTCAGAGAGAGTGGTGAATGGTGTGTATGATGAATTTAAAAAGAAATGAATATAGGGGTTAATGGTAGTGTGTGGATGAGAGATATTGCAGATGTTTATGAGAGATTAGGTCAAATTTGTGGTTAAAGAAGTGCTGGAGATAATTAAACACGTGGAGAAGCAATAACGGGAAGACAATTTAAGATTGTAACATATAATTGGAAATACATATAAATTAGAGCAATAAGAACGAAGACGAAATTTTTGATTAAAGATATAAATAAACAGGTTATATTGATCCTTAGATTTAGATGCGGTTATATGGAGAGAGGTAACAGTTTTGGACGGATGTGAATGCAAGGTTATCTAGGATATGTGGTATGGGTGTAGATCACGTGATCTGTTATTACATCAAAATGTTATTACTTAAAAATGTTGTATAACTGTATTATTGTGGATGTACAAGGTTTGAATTTTCCACAGTTTACGCCTAAAAAATGCATTGTACTGAATCCAAATCAATTGGTTATTAAACACTATAGTCTTCTGAAACCTGTCATACCATGGCATCATTTACTAAGTGATTTGAAAAATGAGCTTTGTATTTGAATGATATCATAAGAGAATACGATATTCGAAAGGTAAAATACTTGCATCGGAAATGGAAAATGACTTAGCATTATCTTATCGATGAAGACATAAATACAATTTACGTGAAAGGTCATCAGCAATTTCGATTTTTACAATCGTTGATGTGAAAAATGTGAAAAAGAAGGAGTTCAAGTTATAAATCTGGTTATAAAAAATATTCAAGTTATAAATCTGGAGTAATACACTGATTGTCCACGACTACTTACATTAATGTCACCGTTTTGCATACATCACGATGAATATCGCAGTTATGTATGGACACTGGAAAAAGTTCAAACATTGCACTATTATATTGTCAACAACAAGACCGATGTAGATGATAGGTTAGAGAATTCAAGAAGAAGACTGATATTGCTATAAAATTTATTTTACTTATTGTTAAAGAACCTACTTTTACAATAAATCTTTAATGTATGTAAATATCTCCGCGGTTTTATTTCTTGTGTAGTAAATAAATACTATAGGGTAAATGCACCAAGAGATGGAGCCTAGATAGGAAATATGTATGGACAAACAATATAGGATAAATTCACCAGTAAATGAAGGGTATAATGAAACGTTATACTATTAAGCAGATGCTAGACGAAGCGATTTATTGATAGGAAATATGTATAGAGTAAGGTTGGAATGTTTTGCTCCTACATTCAGCAGATGGTAAACGAAGCATGTTTACCATATGCTGTAAACGAAGCATGTTTACCATACGAAATATGTATGGACCAAGGTATATACAGATAATATATTTTCAGTTTACTGAATATAATATTCAGTTATTAATGAGCATTGACAGGGTGCGGATCATTATAGATAAATTTATTTGTGGTATGTATGTTAGTTGCTTACTCCTAGTTTCCTTCTCTTTTCCTCAAGGAAGAGTGAGAAGGATTCTTGTTTTGGTATTTAATGTTATTTATTTATATTTCAGAGTTTGTTATTTATATTAAGTAAACAATGTTATATATGAAAAGTTGAAGTATGCCAGTAAAGGTTATTATTATATGTAGTAAAACATAAGTTGTATTATGTATTAATAATTACGTATTGTAATATAACTCTCAATTGTCTTTAAAATAATACCAATAAAAGTATCCAACGTTAATAACTAAACAATATTTGATTCTGGTAATGTTATAGGAACAAATATGAATAAATTGTACTAATTTTATAAGCTGAAATTATTAGAACTCATTAAATCTACTGTCAGTATTTATTGAACAACTTTATTATTTTGGAAATTATTTCGTTGTGTTTATTGTAGTTTCAGTGCGATTAAATCCCATGTCATCGTTTATGATTGCTTTTGTGGAATGAAATATTTAATGTCTTTGTTTATTTATTTTTTTATAAATACTCTGAAGAGAATTTGCTTCATCGAGTTAATAAGCGGAAACCATGTGTATTTTAAATACTAAACGCAAAGATTTTGAACGACATCAATAGCAAAGAGGTCATATGATCGTGTATTTTGGTTTTGTGACAGGAAGGCCATTAGAAATGCAATCTAACATTAATATATTTCCCATATTTTTTTATATGAAATGTATCGGCTATTAAAAATATATAATTCATTATTAACAAATATTTGTGCAAACTTAAATATGAGTGATATATTCAAAAGTCACAAGTAATATAAGTGGACATTAAGGTGTTCAGCAATCAATTAAATTAAATTTTAAAGGGTGTCTCTTATCGAAAAATTCTTTATTCCATTCTTTATATTATTGTACTCACAAGGCTAATACTAGATTTTATCACTGTAATAACTTCAATCATTGATCTTTTGAAGCATTATTGTCCAGTACCCAATGAAAATACTGTGATTTAGAACATTGTGATTTTTATTTAATTTATATTATATCGACTCTAATTTTAAAGCAAATCATTTTTCTTCTATAATTAATTTGATTCCAACATACTAAACGACGAAAAGATAAAAACAGTTCATGAAGATATTACAATATCTAATTGTTGATATTTATGCGTGATATTAATTAGTTTAAATACTTCTTAGATTTATTACCATTTTAATTCTTTGAAATGAAATTACTATTTTAAATGCTTTAGGCAAAGTTGTGATACTTTGAGAATCAATACGAGTTTTTATAGTTAAGAGGTCTATCATCAAGTAAGAGAATAAGAAACAGTAAAACTGAAGAAAAAAGACGGGAGGCAAGTCATGTCGACATGACTTGCCTAAATCCGGTGATTTAGGCATGGGCCAGATGAACATTTTAATGGTTCGTATTAAAAAGATAAGGTTTCCCTAGCGTGTACAAATTAAAGAAAATTATGTCTTTCCTTCGTTGGTGTGCGAGAAAACGGAAAGTGTTTTAAAGCTCCGCATTCATTAAATGATTAATAAATTATTAAAATTCGAACATATACAAATGTAGCTGTCATATTAAAATATAATTTAAGATGTCTTTTTATCGTTTAGCGTGCTCAGTCCATAAAACTGTTTTAAGCTAAGTAAAAAAATCTTAACGGAGTAGTATTTAATCAAACGTAACTTTTTATTTTAACAGTAGCAACTGATTAAATAAATTATCCACACTTATTTTTTTAGCCAAAGTGACTAATTCACTAACAAAGCCTGATTGCAAAATCAGTAAATAGGAATTAGCAAGACAATGCTGTTTTCTTCAAAATAACAACTGAAGTTTATCTAATACTCATATCAAATAGCTTAATAAATAATATGCAGTCTTTTCAAGATTCAAGTCAAATTCAAGATTATGTCCCTACCCTGCATGCTGAATTCTGGCTTCTCCTGTTTTACAGAACGCGATAAAATTTCAATCAAGGACCGACAGTTAGTGAAAAACATTGCGAAAAATCATCTAATGATTATGACCAAAAGTCTAAGTAATGTAATAAAGCCCTAAAGGATGCAAAGGAATGTACATAAAAAGTACTTAAAAATCGATGTAAGAATGTGCCACTAGCTGATTTCAAGACCCCTATATTTCACTGGTACCGCCACCACGATTCCGTAGTCAGCTCTATTCCAGATAGACGTACAGCCTGGACCGAATGTCATCTTGAGAAACGACCAAGTTACTCAAGGGCGAAAGAAACTGCAAGTCTAAAAATCCGTACAAAGCATCACGAAAATCGAATGGCCCTGTAATCGCTGAATGTACAAACTCGTAATCACGCCAAATTGCCTTATTTAAAACACTTAAAATGGCAAACTTAGACCTGACGCCATTAAAGCAACAAATTAAAACGTACAGAATCAACGGCATCGTTGTTCGAGCTCCTACAACAAACTTTTCACACCACATTTCTCACAAACGTTATTTGAATTGTCATTGTCTTTTAGTAAATTAATTTGAAATGTACTAATTACTTAATCAGCGTAAGGATTTCATGTTCTTTACAGATGGCAAACTAAAAAAAGTTTGACAAGGTTAAAATTACTTATACAACTTCAGTGTATAAGTACTCCATTACAGATTCCTGCGCCAACAGAAATTTTCGTACTAAAATTCCTACACCATAAACAACTGAGCTTCATAATAAATAATATCATACTACATAATACCAAATTTAGTTATTAACAAAGGTACGGTTCCGGAACGCCTATTTTACTTCATAACAACTTAAGTTTGTAAATCATATATTTGCAAGAAATCGAGAAATAAATTAACAAATACGAGGGTGGACATATAAATCAGTGACGAAACTTCATCATATATAACAAAAGATTTCCACACCTAATTCTCTAGAGATGCGATAATTCACTAGCAATAATTGTTTTACAATTGCTCGCTTTGGCGATAATTGCTTTACTAGTTGCGATAATTGCTTAAATAGTCGCTTATTTGAGAATCAGGAATTTCAGGTCTCTGCTGTATAGTTCTCATTCCCAACAAACATCTGTTGCAGCATAGAAATAAACAACACTGCCGGCACAACACAATAAAGACTGCATTCAATCAAGAGTCTGCATTCAATCAAGAATAGTCCCCATCATACGTAACATAATAAGATTTTGGACACTACCCATAACTTATCATAATTTCTGCTAACAAGTTATATGACCCTAAAATAATATAATTTTTTTTGTAATCACACTGCAGATCCGTAATTCTCTTATTTGTAGGTACCAACAAAGACTGTGATCAAATTCTAGTATATTCTCAATTACTGAATTAATTCAGACTAAACAACACAAATAAATACACTTTATCTCTACTATTTCTTAATATTCACAATATTTCGTAACTCGCATCACCATCTGCATCTCTCATACTATTCAAAAATGCTCTCAATAGAGATACATTACAGTAGTTAGACAGCCATTATATTGTACACAAATTACTATTTGAAAACAACACTTATGCGCTTGGAAAATATATATTTTTTGCATGTATAACACAAAGAGAAGAACTCAAATAGTTGAGCTAATATTTATCAACCAACTAACTGTAGATATGAACACAATCTACCATAAACTTAATTTCGCACAAAATATGAAACTAACAGTAAATTAAATTGTGTAAACAATACCACAACTAAAACTTTAAAAGAATAAAAAAGATTATATAAGAAAAATTACACCACCCCCAGAACATAAAAAGCAGTGTTTACCACATATATAAATAAAATAAACAATCTAGCTCAAAAATTAGAAAATGTAACCCATGAATTTCAAAATACCAATAGAAGTTGGAACAAACAATGGATACTGATTCTGAAAATTTGTGAAATACTGTTTCTGTTTAAAAAATAGTGTTTCTTTCAATTTTGTGTCTAAGTGTTTGCTCCGTTTATGTCTCCTTAACGCTGGAATGTTGTCAGTGAGGTTTTCAATCCAAATGGTATGCTTATAAATTACCTCTAACATCTTGTAACAGTGGCTGTCACTATACATTTTTTTAATAATAAGTCTCTTAAGTATGCGTTAAAATCATTGTATAAATTAATTTGACCGCTGCGATTTGGAAAAACTATATATATACATTGTTTGGATGCACGGAATGTTGGACTGTCGTGTATATCGTGTCGTGTTCGTGTATATTTATAACCGAGAATACATAATCTTGGTTTATAGATAAGTAAGCATTATCAGATATTTTTCTTTGCATGTTCAAAATAAAGAGTATAAATAAATATTAATACTGCTAGTAATTAAAATACGTTTTACGATAAATAATATTATTTCTACGCATTTATATTCATTACGAATTATTTATTTCGATTTAAACCATAAACAAAAATTGCTGTGTGATCGCCATCAGCTACAACATATTATGAAAGAAACACATAGCGCGAACATAGAAGTGGGAAATATTTAGTCGCCAATTTGAGAGTAGTGGTTGAAGAGAGATAGCTGATATTTGTTCGTAGGAGAGGTGCGTACCAGGTCGATGCCCATGAATATGTATAAGCGTGCATGTACATTGTTTCGCTCAATGATACGATATGAAATGACGTAGATTGTTTATAACAAATAAAGTGGGAATAACGCATATACGTATAAAATTGTACATGCACAGAATACTACTGGTGTTAAAGGCTGGTTGCTCGCTATTTCACATATACATGTGTGATACTCATATGACTTGCTGTTATACGGATATTGTAATGGTTCTAAGCCTGTGTTTAAACTTCTATATTGCTTTGTCTATATTGCTTTGAATAGAGCCATGACATGTGCCATGACATAAAGTAATGAGTGCTGGCCTCTACATGTCCCATAGTGACCAATAAGAAATGAGTTCCTAGTCTATGAATAAGCGCGATTCTGATTTCCTCGGCGAAGCCAATCAACATTGAGCACCGCTCTTATTTGAAGAGTTCCTGTTCGAGTCTAACCTATAGCCAGCCATATAAGCCATATAAGCCATACCAGTCACACCAGTCAGCGTTCGGTCATCAACAGTTAAGCTTTTTGGCAAGCAATATTATATAGCTTACATTGTGGATGAGTTGAGTAGCTTTACTGGTCACACGTTTTCCTTTCCTTTCACCGTAGTAGAGTGACACCACTGACTGTGCGGTTCTCATCGAAGTCATTCTCAGTCAATGGCTTTGTGATGGCAGTGTACTCACGACATTACGCTTTAGTAATTAGTAATTATGTCCTTTTCTTTTCACCTTACTAGAGTGACACCTCTGACAGTGTCGTCCTTGGTCAATGGTAGTTACATGACTTCGTGACGGCAGTGTCCTCACGCCGTTACGAGTTGTAGTAAATTCTTAAGCTACATATGCTTCTTGTGATTCGTATTGCGGGCTTTAACTTACCACCGACTTCCCTTGTATGTATTGAAATTACTCTTGCACTCCCACTGTATCGAAGATAATTCACTTTCTATATTTTGATTGCTATTGTTTTGTTATTTTATCACCGCATTTACATATTGCTTAATATGCACCGCCGTTATATCGTATGCGCCGTATTTTTATCATCTTGCATTTATACCGATGTATGTAAAACCGCTTGATTATTGTTACGCTTGTTTAACCGCTATAAAAGCGTCTTTGATTTAAGTTAGATTTTCATATAGTAACATTTATTCATTTGATTTATTATTGATATTTAATTGAATGTATATATTTTTCTTTCTCTGTTTTTGATTAATAGACGGTTTTTATAAATATTTAATACTGTTTCACTCATTTCCATTAAGTTCGTTATAGCTACCCGCAAGATATTGAACACCTTGACAACTCAGAGGACTTGAGTTTACCCGCGACCTCAGTAAGCGACTGAGAACCGGAGGGACAACAACATCAGTTCCAGCGCGCGGTCTCACGTTAAACTGACCTGGCGCCCGAGAACACATTTTCGAAGGCCGCTTAATTCTGTAATAAGTAAGATATATAGTTGCTCCATCTGTGACAGTTGCTAAATCTCTCTATTAGGAGCATCTCATGTGGGAGTTCCGTTAGCATATTAGCAAAGTACGTCATATTCTATTGAGTGAAAACTTGATGGAAGGTCTAAAGTTGTAGAGTATTGGCATCTAGCGGTTCTGTCCAACATGTCGTTTATATTAAGAAGAGGATATATGCCACCAATTGTATTTTATTCAATATTCTATAATCGATTACAATACGCCATTTTTGTTTCCTTGACGCGTTATTCGACGCAACATTCGATTATAGAATATTGAATAAAATCCACCAATTGTATTTTATTGGTACTAAACCTAAGTGAAAAAGTATCAAATAACAAAATTGAGACGCTTCTGATTTAGAGACCGTAAGCAACCGCTCGCGCTGAAAATCGCAATTAACTGCCAATATTTTAGGTTTCTATTCGATTCCACAAGTGGATAAATAATGTTTGTGTGAGTAACAAAGAGAATATCTCAATTATATCTTATTTATAAAATATTTGTATATCGTATCAAAAATTTGAAATATATATAGATCGTATTGAATATTAATAATTTCATTTTCGCATCTGTAGAAGTAAAATAATAACAAATTGACTTTCATTACAATTATAATAACAGGTTAGTAGGACAATTGATTTTTAATACAATATACGCGACAGTTTAATAGACAGGTACACATTATAAATTTAATTTAATTATTAAATTATACAGAATTTAATTAACATTAGTATGTACTATCGAAAATAAAATTTTGCAGTAATTAAAAAATTCATATAAACAATCATTAAACTTTAATGAAATAAATGCAGTAGCATCAGTAAAATAAACAAAATTAATTGCATTTTATTGATTATTTTTTTAACACGAGAATTGTTATTAAATTTGTTTTTATGCAATTGTAATGCCGTTGATAATTTTCCAGATAGAAGAAAATTGCTTCACTCCGATGGTAATGGAAAAACGAGATAGATGCCAGTTTATTACTGTCTTTGTGCTCATATCAGTTTTTCCAATAACTATTGAATTCGAATGTTAGCATTGTTGATAAAAAATTCTATTATTACTTTTCACGTACGTTTCTCGTATAAAATCATATTTATGCTAGTATATGTATTTGAATTGCAAACATCAAAGTAATAACGATGAATAAGTCAACACCTACGTAAAAGTCGTGCTTGTTTGGAAGGAAATAAATTTCGATTTCGACTTTTTTTCGATATTCGTAAAAGAAATTTGAAAAGTTTAATAAGTTTTGTTTTATTTAAGAATATTAATATGAGGGTTGGCTTTTATACTTCGGGATTAGGGAACAAAAACAAATACCTTACCTATACCTATCGAAAATGGCCTTGTTGCGTTTTAAAATATTCTCTATTAAGATCAATACTCTTTTGTCTTTGTTTAAACCAATTATTGAAGCACTTTTTTCATCCCATTGAGATATCTTCAAAATAAGCGTTTTGAACCCATTAACGGCTTTTGCAGATGTCGACCTCACAATTTATTCTTGATGTGTGAGAATAAAAAGGAGTAATTGAGTGCCATGTCAGGTCTAAACAGTGAATAACCCCATCAAATAAATATTTTGAGTGCTCAAAAAGTTACTTCTTTAAGCCGATGTGTGCGGGGTCGCATTGAACTGATGTACAATGCTTTTCTTTATTTCTTCAAAGACTTGACAGAAAATTGCTGTTTACTGTTCAATAATGATCGTTCCACGTTGCGATATATTCAGTTTTTTTTTCCAAAAAATGCATTATTTGCTTCGAAGTGCTTCGTGCATAAATAACTTTTCTTGGATTAGGATCATTTTAAACAACCCATACGATCGACTACTGTTTATTTTGGGCTCTTACACGTATCACCACGATACGCCACCTGTGATGATGTCATATACATATTTTAAAGCACCGCGGCCTTATTTTGTTAGCATTTCTTTCGACCAATTGACATGAGTGGCCTTTTAAACGATTGATAAATTATATGTTATCTAACGCGAACAAATCTTTCTGACGACCAAATGGTTATGCAATACCGAATGTATACTGGTTCCACTAATTCCCATGGCTATCTTAATTTCACGATAAGTCTTGCAATATCAGTTCACGCAAAGCATCAATGTTTGCCGAAACAAGAACCGCTTTTGGATGGCCTATAAGAAATTTGCTGTTGAGCGAACTGTGACCACAATTGCGTTCGGTAAACCATCGATAAAGATTGATTTTTGATTGTGCTTCATTGCTAAAAGTCGAATTAAATTCATCAATACAATGTTGTTGAGTTAATCCACGTCAGAAGTTGTAAAACGTAATCGCAGAAAATGTTTATAATTAATTAATTTTCTGGCTGAGATTATTTTTTAATGTTACTGTGAATAACACAAATATTTGCGATAGAGACGTAAAAGACAACCCTCGTACGTTATTTATCAAAGTAGTACTGTATATATTTTAAATTCAATTTAGAAATAAAATCATTGGTATTCTTGGTTCATTTGAAATTTTGGCTACGTGTTCTACTGGTGCACATTTTTTTTTATATGATGCTTCTAAAAGAAAGTTATCAGAACTTTTAGGAAGTTTATGTTCTATGTAAGCTTTTTGTTACTTTTTTTATCAAAGCTCAAATATAATAAATCTTTTAATATTCTTAACAGAAAACTTTTAGACATTGAACCAATTTTTTGTTCATTTAAGACCTTGGTTTTCTTGTAGCTTAAAATAGAAACGGAATATTTCTTGTAATATTTGTTAGCTTCATATTTTATTTTAATTAAGACTGGGTACTTTTTATCAAACTGGTTTCATAGTAGTGCTAATTTTTACTTTCCATAACAGCAAGTTATTGTAAATTGTAATGACTGTTTGCGTCATTAACATTTTGGATATCAAGATTGGTGTAGCGACTCAAGGTTGATGTAATTGTATTTTTTACTAAAAATGTGTATAGTTATAGAGCTGACACAAAATATATTGTAGCCTACATTTGTTTCCTTAACTTAATACAAATTGTTCTCAAAGTTTCCAACATTGGCTTTTAACCTAAATACAAAACATTTATTGGCATACGAAACAATACAATACAAAACGTAACTTTCAACATTCTATAACTACAAGTACAAAAAAAAAATTTCAGAAGAAGACACAAAAAAAACGAAAATACTATTTTTCTCTTACAGGGAATAATGAATATTTCTCTGTGTTTCATCTCATTAATGCCTTTCCAGCTTCCCTATATCTTTCAATCCTCTTCCCAAACACACTTTTACATTACCCGCCAAACACTTTCTGCAACGTACATGCCCCCACTTTTTTTCATCCCTTCTATAAGTTCTTTCAAGTACATCCATCCATTACATGTTTTCCTTTTCCCTCACTTCCACATCTGAGTCGCGCAATCATTTTTTTACTATGCTTACATCTGCTGTCATATATTCTGGTATACTCATTCATTATACTGAATTATTATTTATTATATTACCAATTCCTTAATTAGTTTCACATTTCTTTCGCCTCAATATCATTCATCATTATGTTAGATTGGACGTTACGTAAAATAAATTAATTACTTTAATTTAAATAAATTGCAACAGCACGCTACTAGTAAGAAACCAGTATTGTAAATATAAGTAAAGTATATACAAGCACTCACAAGTTCTGCAATAATGGTTAGAAAAAGATAGGTACAGCTATTAATTTTATGAAACGCACTAATACGCATTAAGTAAAGCCGTAATCATAATAGCAATTGTTTTGTTATTGAATTAATTAAAATTGGCTCGTCGCTTGTGTAGAAATTTCTGCTGCTTCACTGATTTGTGTGAATGACCGTACCACGTAAAAATTATTCGATTGAGTGGCTCCATAAAGACCGTGTAACGGAGAGAAAGACTCTGTGAAGGCTCAGTCCCTATAAATACCGCGTTGTTATACATACTAGTTTAGTTTTTTACTTGAACTCAAAGTGGATGCTGCTGAGATCTGAGCAACGGGATTGGCTGCACCAACTTAGCGAAGTTAATACCTTTTAACACCGTGGTGTTGAGTGAACTATAGTGGTTTCCCTGTCCTCCTGCAATCATCTTTATCTTCCG
>WYDF02275948.1:0-17592 GCA_009867245.2 Adranes taylori | reverse complement strand
CGCAAAGCGCAGGTTCGTTAGTCTCTTACCATCTATGCTTATGCCTTTTGTCTCCCAGTTGAGCCTCCTGAACGCACATTCGAGGACCGCAGTGAATAGTTTTGGAGATATCGTGTCTCCCTGCCTTACTCCTCTGCCAATTGGGATATGTTGGATATTTTCGTGTAGGTTTACCACCATGGTTGCGTTTTTGTAGATGTTGTAGATTAACTTTGTATATCGATAGTCGATGCGACATTCTTGTAGTGCTCCCAAGACAGCACACAGCTCAACCGTATCGAAAGCTTTATGGAAGTCAACAAAAGCCAGATGATAAACTGATAGTGTCGAGGAAATCGAGATTCATTCTAGCTGCAAAAATAGTTATACGCGTATAGGAGTTAGAACTTGGTAGACGGTCGAGGTAAGAAAACTTGGCACGACGAGAAAGAAATTAGTAGCAAAGGCAAAAGAAACCAGCTCAATATCAGCGTACAGCTGATATACTTCTTGGCTGGTTCGAATGCACCACTCGCTATCTTCACAAATTGCTTTGAGGATCTTTCGCAGCATCTTTCTGTCCCACATCCGGAGCAGATTCTTGTCACGTGCAGTGAACGTCTAAGTTTCACATCCATATAGCACCTCTGGTCGTATTATGATGCGGTATACGATGAGCTTGAACTTTCTAGAGAGAGTTGATGATTTCAGTAGCTTATTAAAAGCATAGAAGCATCTGCTCCCTGCAGCATTTCGTGCTTTTATGTCTGTACTGATCTCGTTGTTCTCAGTCTCAGTCTCTAGGTACTTGAACTCACCTACTCTCTCGTACCTTCCTTCTTAATATTTCAAGTGACTCACCACGCAGAACCTTTCGTTTTCTCTCATGCTGATCATTATTTTGTCTTTTCTTTGTTAATTCTTAGCTCTAAGCGTCTCTCGCCTTCACTCACATATTGTAGCACCTCGTTAATGCTCTCCAACTTCTACCAAGAAGGACAACATCTTGAGCGGGATCCTCCGCATGGCATGCTCCAGACAGAGATTGAAGAGTGTCGTTGAAAGTGCATCTCCTTCTCGTAGCTCTCTTTGCACCTCAAATTCTCTTGTTAACTACCCCTGGATCTTGAGCCTGGCACTGGTGGAGCGTAACATCTTGAGCGGGATCCTCCGCATGACA
Organism: Adranes taylori; assembly: GCA_009867245.2. Lineage (NCBI taxonomy): Eukaryota > Metazoa > Arthropoda > Insecta > Coleoptera > Staphylinidae > Adranes > Adranes taylori. The sequence continues at coordinate 16,433 of WYDF02275948.1, read as the reverse complement.
TCTTCCAGGCAGAGATTTAAGAGTGGCGTCGAAAGTGCATCTCTTTCTCGTAGCTCTCTTTGCACCTCAAATTCTCTTGTTAACTACCCCTAGATCTTGACTCTGATACTAGTGCAACGTAATGTTATACACCAGATTAATGAGCTCCTTTGGCACTTTCTTGCAGCCTGGACCTTCTGACACTATCATATGCCTCTTTGCAGTCAATGTAGTGTTGGTGCAAGCTGACATAGTGCTCGTAGCACTTCTTCAGAATCAGCCGTAATGACAGGATGTGGTGTAAGGTTGACATGTTGTGCCGACACCTACAGTGGTATGCGCCTAATTCCTTCTCCGCATATGTCTCAAGCTACTTCGTCAGTACCTTCAAAAAGATTCTGTATGAAACGATCAAACGAGAAATCCCATTATAATTACTGCATTAATTCTTTTCATTCTATCTGTGGATGGGACAGATTACCGTTGTGTTCCAATCTTCTGGAATGTCTTCGTTTTCGATGCACTTTCGACGACACTCTTCAATCTCTGCCTTGAGCATGCTGTGCGGAGGGTTCCGCTCGTTTTTCCACTCTCACCTCCATCCCTCCATACTTGAAGAGCTCAGCTGGGACGACATCCTCTCCTAGAGCGTTGCTGATGCTAATAAAGAAGATCGCTTCTTCCACCTCTATTCGAATCACTTCTGGGACAACCCCGGCTTCGCCAGCATTGTCGATCTGGACATCCCTCATCTGGTCTGTTGGTTTCGGGGTTCCCTCCTCCACAGGACTCAGAAGGTTTTTAAAATATTCTACCTATCTCTCCATTATCCCGCTCTCATCTGCGACCAATTACCAGCTTTGTGCTTACAAAATGTTGTTCTTGGCTGGAAATCTTTCTTGATTTCCCTGGTTTCTTGGAACATTGCCCTCATTTCGTTCTTGGTCCGCATCTCCTCTATCTGCTCTAGCTTTTCTTTTTGTCCACTGTCTCTTCTTGTTCACCTTCCGCCAAACTTGTTGGAAATTGTCGGTGCTTGCTCTTGTTGTCCTTCACTGAAGCGTTTCCTCCCTAACTACATTGCGCCTGAGGACAGTTGTATGACACTCGTCGTCGTAGCACTCTGTTGTCCTAACAGGTTGCTTGAAGCCAACTGAGTTCTTCAGTGCGTCTTGTAGTTCCTGCTTCAGATCCTTGAGCTTCTCAATCACTGTTGTCCTGTATCTTTCTTTCATCTCCGCGTTCCTGATCAGCACTTGCACATCAAGCTTCTTCGACATCTTCTCCTGACCCTTACTCACTTTGGAGATTCTCTGCATGTACTTCATTAGTACCAGGTAGTGATCGGAGTCAACATCTGCTCCTCTCCTAGTCTTGACGTCCGTGACATCCGAGGCATTCTTGCTATCAACAAGTACGTAGTCAATTTGGTTCTCAGTTGTTCCATCAGGTGATTTCCACGTAACCTTGTGAATGCTTTTCCGAGGGAAAGTAGACAAAACTTATTAGTATATCTATATTAATAAAAAATGCATTTTTGACGTTTTTAAGAAGTCATTGGTGGCTAATTATATTTTATGGTGAATGATTTGGTTCGCAATCTAAATATCGCCCGAAGCATTCACCATTATGTTATAGTATTTAATTTAATAACTAATACTATTTTTTTAGTAGGCAATATAAGCAAAACTATTAGATATTTTAAGTATGGATTGATTGATCCGTGTTAGAAAATTATACATCTCACTGGTACCCAGTGCAGATTTAGTTGAGTAACACTGATCTAATGCACAGATGCATATCAATATTTAATTTATCGATTATTTGAGTTTTGAATTTGTCATGTTGCGATAAAAATATAAACTTAGACTTGAAATTACAGTAATTGAAATTACAGTAATTATTTGATCCTTTATTTTTCAATTTCATGTTTACTTATGAACTTTCCGAATGTAATAATTTGTTACCTTGCAAATTTCGTATCTAATAAATCATATTCTAGAATTTAAAAAATTGTTCTTTTCTTAAATATATTTATTAAAAGCATTAGGCACAGCCACTGTAATTCAGCAAACAATTTCCCGTGGTGTGGTTTCAGTGTATTCCAAAATATTCTCCATTAAGATCAATACACTTCTGCATTTGTTTTAAAATCATTCTAAAAATAATATTCCTCCTACAAAATTCGACCTTTTTTTCCGACAAAAATAAACATGTCGCATTCCGAACAAAAAATTTCAACTACCATTATTTTAAAGATATATAATCTCCTATTATCATTCCTTCTTCTCTTTTTTAATAAAGACATTTTCTTTGACCGCATTTTTGTCTAAACTTTTACTAAATTATCTACGAGTCAGCGAATACTTCGAGCAATATAATGAATACTTTATCAGTTTTTAAAAGCAAAGTTTTGTTCCTTTATAAAACAGATGGAGAGTTTGGTGCAGAGTATACCGTCCATTTTGAAGAAAAAACGAAGGAAGTTTATTATCAATGAGAAGTTTTTAGTTAGTATCTGGTTGCTGTTACTTTATTTTTAAACTTACATGACAAGGAGTTTATATTAAAACTTAAGCAAAACATGATTGTTATTATAAGTTTTAAATTTCTGTAACGTTAGTATTATCATAGATTCATAGACTCAATTATCATAGATTTAGTGCATAAAAATTAGTGATATCAGGTACATAATTTCACATACATTAGTTCATGTTTCATGTCTTGTCACAAAGTTACTTGGGGCTCTCATGCATATAAAAATAAACATGCAAGCACGTATCCGCTGCGTGCACATTATCGCAAAGAGTACAGTCAAAAGGCTTCCCTTCGCTATGATTTCGTTTGTAGTATGAAAATGTTGCTTTATGCGCAGTATTAAAATGACATTTAGTACACTTGAAAGGCTTCTCGTCAGAATTAGTTTGTTGTGACTTAGGAGCTATTGTTTTTGTGCAGTATTGAAACCACATTCCGTACACTAAAAAAGTTTCTCTCCGCTATGACTTCGTTTGTGGCTTAAAATACTTGGTTTGTATGCAGTTTAGAAATCACATTCCGTACATTTGAGAGCCTTCTCTTTTCAATTAATTCGTTACTAAATTAGAATATTTTGTTTTTGTGTAGTTTTGAAACCAAATTCCGTACACTCAAAAGGCTTCTCTTCGCTATGTTGCTTTATCCGCAGTATTGAAATCACATTCAGTACACTTGAAACGCATCTCTTCGGAATTAGTTTGTTTGTGACTTAGAAGATATTGTTTTAGTGATTTTTTGAAGAACCTACAAGCCGTACACTAGAAAACTTTCTCTCCGCAATGACTTCGTTTGTGGCTTGAAATACTTGTTTTGTATTCAGTTTTCAAATCACATTCTGTACATTTAAAAGGCTTCTCCTTTGAATGAGCTCGTTTGTAACTTAGAAGATTTTGTTTTAGTGCAGTTTGGAAACCACATTCCACACACTCGAAAAGTTTCTCTTCGCTATGACTTGATTTTTGTCTTAAAATACTTGTTTTGTATGCAGTTGTGAAAACAGATTTCGTAAATTTGAAATGTTCCTCTTCTGACTTAGATCGTTTGTGGCTTAGAAGATTTTCTTTTTCTGCAGTTTTAAAACCACATGCAGTACATTCTAAAGGCTTCTCTCCGCTATGATTTCGTTTGTGGCTGAAAATAGGCTTGTTTGCAGTTGTGAAATCACATTCCGTACATTTAATATGTTTCTTTCTCAATTAGATCGTTGGTGTCTTATAAGGTTATCTTTTGCTGCAGTTTTAAAACCACATTCCGTACACTTGAAAGGTTTCTCCACGCTATGATTTCATTTGTGGCTTAAAATACTTGGTTTGTGTGCAGTTTTGAAATCACATTACGTACATTTGAGAGGCTTCTCTTCTGAGTTAGTTCGTTTCTAACTTAGAAGATTTTGCTTTTGTGCAGTTTTGAAACCACGTTCCGTACACTCAAAAGGATTATTTCGTGTGCGATATAAAAATGTTGCTTTATGCGCAGTATTGAAATCACATGCAGTACATTTGAAAGACTTCTCTTCGGAATTTGTTTGTTTGTGACTTAGAAGATTTTGTTTTCGTGCAGTTCCAAAATCAAATTTCGCATATTCGAAAAGTTTCTTGTCGCTATGACTTCGATTTGGCTTAAAATAATTGCTTTGTATGCAGTTGTTAAATCACATTCCGTACATTTGAAACCTTTCTCTTCTGAATTAGATAGTTTGTGGCTTAGAAAGCTCTCTTTTTCTGCAGTTTTAAAACCACTTCCGTACACTTGTAAGGTTTGGCTTAAAATACTTGGTTTGTGTGCAGTTGTGAAATCACATTCCGTACATCTGAGAAGTTTCTCTTCTGAATTAGTTCGTTTTTAACTTAGAACACTTTGTTCTTGTGCAGTTATGAAAGTTTCTCTCCGCAATGACTTCGTTTGTGGCTTGAAATACTTGCTTTGTATGCAGTTTTGAAATCACATTCTGTACATTTAAAAGGCTTCTCCTTTGAATGAGCTCGTTTGTGACTTAGAAGATTTTGTTTTAGTGAAGTTTGAAAACCACATTCCACATACTCAAAAAGTTTCTCTTGGCTATGTTTTTGGCTTAAAATACTTGTTTCGTATGCAGTTGTGAAAACAAATTTCGTACATTTGAAATGTTTCTCTTCTGAATTAGATCGTTTGTGGTTTAGAAGGTTTTCTTTTTCTGCAGTTTTAAAACCACATTCAGTACATTCGAAAAGCTTCTCTCCGCTATGATTTCATTTGTGGCTTAAAATACTTGCTTTGTATGCAGTTGTGAAATCACATTCCGTACATTTAATATGTTCCTCTTCTGAATTAAATCGTTTGTGGCGTAGAAGGTTTTCTTTTTCTGCAGTAAAACCACATTCCGTACACTTGAAAGGCTTCTCTCCGCTATGATTACGTTTGTGGCTTAAAATTCTTGGTTTGTATGCAGTTTTGAGATCACATTCCGTACATTTGAAATGTTTCTCTTCTGAAATTAGATCGTTTGTGGCTTAGAAGGTTTTCTTGTTTTGCAGTTTTAAAACCACATTCCGTACACTTGAAAGGTTTCTCCCCGCTATGATTTGTGACTGAAAATACTTGGTTTGTGTGCAGTTTTGAAATCACATTCCGTACACTTGAGAGGCTTCTTTTCTGAATTACTTCGTTTCTAACTTAGAAGATTTTGTTTCTGTGTAGTTTTGAAACCACGCTCCGTACACTCAAAAGGCTTATTTCGTTTGTAGTATAAAAATGTTGCTTTGTGCAAAATATTGAAATCACATTCAGTACACTTGAAAGACTTCTCTTCTGAATTTGTTCGTTTGTGACTTAGAAGACATTGTTTTGTAACTTAAGCGCGCTACCTGTTCTTCGCATATGCCGGCGTCGTTCGCTTCTGATAAGAGTGGAATCTAATCACGTTGTTTGTTGTTAGTGTACGTTGCTGTTTCTCGCGTACACTTATTGTAAACTGTTTCATTGGACCGTGGAACAAAGTACAGTTTCATCGTGCGGTCTCACGTTGAATTAGCCTGGAGTGCGAGATTTATATTTTCGCAGATGTCGCGGTAGTTTTCTTTTAAAATAAACACCCAACTGTTCGGGATTGCTGAAACATTTTGACAGATAAAACATTTTTGAGGCCTTGCTTACAAAAGCAGGGTTTGTCATTCGCAAACAAATAAGTCACAATGCTCTTATTGGCAAAGTATTAGTTAAGAATATAATATATCTTTTTCCATCTAATTAATTATTTGTAATTATTAGCTAACGCAATATAATATCTACTAAGTCAAATGTAATGTAGAACTCGCATGAACACAATTTACATTTACGCTTGAGCATTATAAAGTATAGAAAAAAAAATTAACTTCGTCTATAGGCCCGGAACGAAATCCATATATTATGCACAATGGAAAGAGAAATTGTGGGCGTAGCTGTTCCATGCGTTTATCGAAAGATAAAAGAGATATATACTCATGATTTCATTGAAATTTCGAGTAGATAGTCAAATTGATACGATATTTGTTTCAAAAAACGAACACTAGAAACTGTGCGACAGGCGGAAATCAAACAGCTAAAATTTACATATTGTCTGAAGAATAGTTCCTGAATCCGGTTTATACAAGTTGTGATTGGGTAGCGTGATACGAATTTAATAGACGAATGAAAATTTATCATTTGTTTTAAAACGCTCTTCCGTAATCTAGAAAGAAAGCTGTATAAACGAGGATGCATTACATTTTAAATTAGAATAATTTAAACGTGTCATAACAATAATAATAGCAGAAATCTTTATTGGAATATAAAATCTACATTTCACAACTTAACTATATCTCTGTCATAACGTAATCCTACATTTAAATATACAGAATGTTAATTTAAATAAAAAAGTACTATTTCCCCAATAGCTAGCAAAACGGGAGACGGAGAAAAAAATGACATGAGTAAATAAATAATCAAGGAATGGACCGGAGAAAGCTATTTCACAAAATGCAAGGGTTCCACAGCATTTGTATTCGATCAGAAAAATGGTATTCGCCTCTTGTTCGTTTTTGCCTGAATGGCACTTTAGTAAACATGTGGCCGCTCTATCGTTTCAAAGCACCCAAAATTGAACTTCTTCAATTCATAGGACAAATGACAGCTTTGTTTTGGCAGCTCCAATTTATCTATCGTGCACCAAACTTAAATGTACTAAAAGAAATTAGGATACATGTTGGAGAATGTGCAAAATTTATTTGCTCAAAATGTAACACTGGATTACGTCCAAAACGATTGAAATCGTATCACACAACATTAAAGTCGTTTCTATTAGTTTCTAAAGAAGTTGTATAAGTGTTTATTCTTTTCTTTTAAAGCTGTTTTCAAACCACATTGCGTACACTTGAAAGGTTTCTCTTGGGTGAGTTTGTTTGTGTATTAAAAGATTCCATTTTATACAGTTTAGAAACCACATTCCGTACACTCAAAAGACTTTTCATCGCTTTGATTTCATTTGTTGCATAAAAATGTTGCTTTGTGCGTAGTATTGAAATCATATTTAGTACACCTCTCTTCTGACTTAGTTCGTTTGTGAGCGAGAATATATTGTTTTTGTGGAATGTTGAAACCACATTCCGTACACTAGAAAACTTTCTCTACGCTATGATATCGTTTGTGGCTTAAAATACTTGCTTTGTATGTCGTGTTGAAATCACATTCCGCACATTTGAAAGTCTTCTCTTCTGAATGATTTTGTTTGTGACTTAGAAGAGTTTGTTTTTGTACAGTTTTGAAACCACACTCCGTACAATCAAAACGCTTCTCTTCGCTAAGATTTCATTTATTGTATGTAAATGTTGAAGTACACATCAAAGGCTTCTCTTCTGAATGAGTTCGTTTGTGACAAAAGACATTGTTTTTTTACAGTTTTGAAATCACATTCCGTACACTCGAAAGCTTTCTCTCCGCTATGATTTCATTTGCAGCTTAAAATACTTGCTTTGTATGCAGTTTTGAAATCACGTCCCGTATATTTACAAGGATTCTCTTCTGAGTGATTTCGTTTGGCACAGAAGATTTTGTTTTTGTACAGTTTAAAAACCACATTTTGCACAATCAAAAGACTTCTCTTCATATGATTTTGTTTGTGGTATGACAATGTTGCTTGGTCACATCACATTCAAATCACATTCAGTACATTTGAATGCTTCTCTTCTGAATTAGTTCGTTTGTGACTTAAATGATTTTGTGTTTGTACAGTCTAGAAATCACATTCTGTCTACTCGTAATCTTTCTCTCCGTTATGACCTCGTTTGTGGTTTAAAATACTTGCTTTGCCTAGTTCTAAAATCACAATGAACACACTTGAAAGGCTTCCCTTCTGAATTAGTTCGTTTGTGACTTAGAAGTTATTGTTTTTGTGCAGTTTTGAAACCACATTCCTTTGTATGTAGCAGTAAAATCACATTCTGTACATTTAAAAGGCTTCTATTCTGAATAAATTCGTTAGTGTCTTTGAAGATTTTTTTGTGCACTTTTGAAACCACATTCCGTACACTCAAAAGGCAGCTCACCGCTAAAACTTCGTTTGAGGTTTAAAATTCTTGCTTTGTATGTAGTTTTGAAATCACATTTCGTACATTTGAAAAACTTCTCCTCTGAATGATTTCGTTTGTGACTTAGAAGATATTGTTTTTGTAAAGTTTTAAAATCACATTCGACACACTCAAAAGGTGCCAACTTCGCTAAGATTTCGTTTGTCATATAAAAATGTTGCTTTGTGCGCAGTATTGAAATCACATTCAGTGTACTTGAAAGGCTTCTCTTCTGACTTATTTCGTTTGTGACTTAGAAGATTTTGATTTCGTGTAGTTTTAAAACCACATTCAGCACATTCAAAACGTTTCTATTTGCTAGGATTTCGTTTGTGGTATAAAAATGTTGCTCTGTGCTCAGTATTGCAATCTCATTCAGTACAATTTGAAATGCTTCTCTTCTGAATTAGTTCGTTTGAAGATACTGTTTTTGTGCAGTTTTGAAACCATATTCCTTACACTCAAAAGCCATCTGATCGCTAAGACTTGGCTTTTGAAGAAAATACTTGTTTTTTATACAATTTTGAAATCACGTTCCGTACAATTGAAAGGCTTCTCTTATGAATGTGTTTGTTTCTGACTTAGACGATTATGTTTTTGTGCAATATCGAAACCACATTCCGTACACTTAATAGACTTTCGCTAAGTGTTAGAGGGAAGACTGCTGGTGGTATACAATCATCCAAAATAATTCGTCCATTGTTCTTTACTAATACTGCTGCTTTAAGTGAATACCGACATTTCTTTCTTTTGATTATTCAGCATTCTCCAAAACCTTCCCAATAATCCTCTTTATGTCAAACTGACTCGTTAAATGTACATCAACCGGTAGGGGTGAACCTAGGATCTTTATAGAAGAAATAATTTCTCCATTGTGTTCCCCCTCGTATAACTTTGTTTTAAGAATTCGTTTTGCATCGATCTATTTTGTTCTTGGCAAACTTACATCCTCATTGATCATACCAATAAATCTACATTCAATATTGAACCAAAATTATGAACGCAATAGTTTCTCTTAAGCTATGTATACGTATAAATGGAAAACTAAGATTAGCAAGTTAATAGAAGCTTATAAATAAAAGGATCTAATAGGCGAAGTTTGTTTTTTTCTTCGCCTTACAAAAAGCAGTAACTATCCTTTTCTATACCCAATACCCAATATATATATATATATATATATATATATTATATGCTAGCGCTTCATATTTATGTAGGACGTTGTATGCTACTAACACTGCGCGATACAACAACAGTGCAAAGCAGAAAATATAAAATGGGAAGAAAATTTATTGTTTTCCGATATTTTCGTAGCATTTTTACCCCGCACCCAAAACCCACTATGTAATGTCGGTGCGTTAGCTTCTGATGAGTTATACGAGGTAAGAAAATTCCATTGAGAAGAAATTCCTATAAGTACATTTTGTACTTGCGAGAAAATTGAACTATGTTTGTCTCTCTCTCTCTCTCTCTTTCGTGCGAAATTCTTGTGCGTTCGTATTGTTGGAAATTTATTTATTTACTCAATGGATTTTTTATGTATCTGCAAATATAACTTTCAGTTAGAATTAGAGACATGTAATATTCGATTTCAATGTTTTAAAACTATATTCATTTATGGAAAATCTATTTTAGGGTTGCAAAATTACAATTTTTAATGATTTAAGATCATAATGTTTTGAAAATCATTATAGAATGCACATGTTCATAAAGAATGCACATGTTCAGGATGCGCGCGATAAATTGGAGTGAAAATAGAACATACAACATATTACAAATGTGTTTCAGAAATTTTTTTATTCTTATATGTAATTAAATAAACATATTGTCAGAAGGCAATTTCTACTCATTCCAGTTTAGTTCTATGGTAAATAATTTTGTACGCTTGATACTTGAAAATAATTCAGAATGGCTAGATTTTATGAAATGCTGTTATTACGTAACCAGTTTGTTTGCTAGGCGAACTAGTTGGAAGAACAGCAGTTAGCTATGGGCAGTTTTACCATAAATAAGTTTTACACTTAAAATGTAGAAATATCAATCAATAGTTAGTGAAACTGTATCGTATGAAACTGTATAAGTGTGAGTAAAGAAAACAGATCGGTTTGGACATAAATCCATGAAAGCCGAAAGTAATTTTGAATAGAGGTAGAGGTAGGAAAAAGAGTGGTGAGAAGTACTGATCAAAATGTTGGTAGGGAATTAGATATTCAAAGAAGGTAATCAAAACCACAGCTCGCACAGAAGGGAACAGTAGGTGATAAGAAAGAAGAAGTGTAAGGTGAATCCTCGGCGGTCAGTGTCTTAAAAATAAAACAATGAATTAAACAAAATTAAGTTTTATTCTTAATTTATTCAAAATTAAATCATGAATAAATTAAATGATTAAATAAATATAGTAAGTTAGAATTCATTGAATAAAATAAATAAAACTTATTACGCAACAAAGTTTATTTATTGAGATAAACTAAAATGAATTAAAATGAATTAAAATGAATTAAAATGAATGAACATGAATTAAAATGAATTAAAATGAATTAACATGAATTAAAAAGAATTAAAATGAATTAACATGAATTAAAATGAATTAAAATGAATTAACATGAATTAAAATGAATTAAAAAGAATTAAAATGAATTAAAACGAATTAACATGAATTAAAATGAATTAAAATGAATTAACATGAATTAAAAAGAATTAAAATGAATTAAAATGAATTAAAATGAATTAAAATGAATTAAAATGAATTAAAATGAATTAATAAGGTAACAGTGTGTGGTCTAAAATAAGTTCTAAAATATCTTCAAAGTGATCTGAAATAACAAAGCAAGTATTGTAAGCCACGAAGGAAATCATAGCGGAGAGAAACGTTTCGAGTGTACGGAATGTGGTTTAAAAACTGCCCAAAAACAAAATCATCTAAATCACAAACGAACTCATTCAGAAGGGAAGCCTTTAAAATGTACAGAAAGTGACATCAAATCTGCATTCAGGGCAAGTATTTTAACTCACAAAGCCATGGTGTAAAGATACATTTGAAGTGTACGAAATGTGGTTTCAAAACTGCATAAAAACCAAATCATTTAAGTCACAAACGAATTAATTAAAAACAGAAGCCTTGCAAAGGTACTGAATGTAATTTAAATATAGCGCACAAAGCAACATTTTTATGTCACAAACGAAATCATAGCGAAAAGAAACCTTTTGATTCTACGGAATGTAGTTTTAACAAAATCTTCAATCACAAAAACAAAGTCACAAACGAACTTATTCAGAAGAGAAGCCTTTCAAAAGTATAGAATCTAAATTCAAAACAGCATACAAAGCAAGTATTTTAAGCCACAAAGACAGTCATAGAGGAGCGAAACCTTCCGAGTGTATGGAATATGGTTTCAAAACTGCACAAAAAGAACATGTTCTAAGTCAGAAATGAAATAATTCAGAAGAGAAGCCTTTCAAGTGTATTGAATGTGATTTCAATACTGTGTACAAAGCAACATTTTTACACCATAAACGAAATCCTAGCGAAGAAAAGCCTTTTGAGTGTATGGAATGTGGTTCCAAAATTACCCAAACACGAATTTTTAGTCGATGTAGAATGATTTTCGAAATTCGTTGAAAGACACATTGTAAAAGGTAAACGTTATATTGCTTCAACTGCTAATAAAACTGCTTTAAAATCAAAATCATTAGAACTGGCAGAAAACAGACAACGATAGATACAATTGTACATCTGGTACATATCTACAACAATTTTCAAAATAAGAACATCCGTGATTTCCACTCCAGATTTCTAGTTCTATTCCAAATTTCTAACAAAAAAGTTATACTCGTTCCTTAGACAAGCGCCAACTTGGTGCTCCACAAGTTAAACGCTTTTCCGAAAAGTAATGCAATCATGTTACAAAAACCCATAATTCAAACTAATAAATCACAAAAAACAGCAGCAAAAAGCGCAAAAAAGCTCTTCTGAGGAAATTCCTAAAGTTACTTAAAAAAAATTCGTGGACGTGATCGCCACGTAAATAAGTATAAAACTTTAGATGCGTGTACAAATGTGTGATGCTATGTTGTTGCATTGTGTTCAATCAAATTGAACAGTGAAAAAATATAAAACATTCTTTCTAAAGAGTCCTCGTATAATTAGTAGAAATTATGCATAGTAGAAATAAATAGTTTACTATAGGTCACGTTCAAATTACAAAACAAATCTGTTACTTAATATTTTACTAGTCAGGAAGGTAATAAACTCATTGAACTATATTATGAATTGTTTACGTTCTACATATGTTTTATTATGTGCATTTAATTGATATTAGAATATATTTGGCACATGATTCAAACTGTTTAAACTTATATTCTTATATTTAAGTACTGTTTTACTACGGTGTTTAACTACGGTTATCAAAGAGAAATTCTCTTAGAGCGAGCCACGACTAAGATGTCGCAAAAAAAGTTTTACGACAGTTGTTCACATTGACTCGACACAAATAATTTTAATTAGAGTTTTATAAATCGCGTACTACTAATCTCTATGCCAACCTATCATTGAATTGAATAATCCATGCAAGCTCTCGAAATGTCCCTTTGTAGACTAGCCTTCCTAAAATGGACCCCTACACTAGACCTGGAGAAAATAGCAGGACCGTCAACGTGTCTTTCCTAGAATGGAATGCAGTTGCATCCTATCAAACACCTGCTTTCGAATTCTCAGAATTACTACGTGCTTCTCGAATATTATAGAATTTTAATGCAGTTTGAATTTATTAGAATATAATTTAAGAGAGTAAGGTAACCTGCTTGCATCCGATTATATTTAGTTCAACTCTTTATTTTTTCGGTACGTGCAAATATAATATTTTATTCATTATACTATAATGACCAAAAGCAGATCGGTAATATCTTGTAGGCCAACAAAATAAAACTTAAATCCATCGAGAAAACAATAATACATTTTTAATAGCTTCATTTATTGAGTACTCGTGTAAGCTATATTTTTACTTATCGAAACATATTATTCTCTAGAACATTGGCTATTCTATTGCTTTCGCTCTCTGCACGATAATACCATCAAAGACATTAAATATTAAATTATGTTGAGCGTGAAACCTTAAAGGCGTCTAATTAAAACGAAATTTAGCTGTCCTTAAGTGTCTTATATATTGTTATGTTATAATCTCCAGATCGTATAAAGTTGAGTGTCCAAATATATTTCATTTATAACAAGACAGGTACTTAAAAAATATACTTCTTCATCATTTCGTCTCATATTATTCATACAAAATTTATATTTAAAGCAAAGTAATTTTGAAATTTCCTTAAAAAACTTAATCAACAATGAGGCTCGTTGATTAAGTATTTATATTATTCGCATTTTTCGATTAATATTTTAACATGTTTCGGGTCAAAAAGTAGTCAGTTAAGGGGAGGGAGTATTATACAATAAAAAGTTTTTTGGCAGATTTCTTTTTCAAATAACTTAAGAAAGATTTTCTTATATGTTGTACGTTGTATACTTATTCTAGTATGTAAGCTGTTAGTAAGTTATTTTTATTAAGTTAAACTTGAAAGTAGTAAAACGTAGTAAAGTTTTTAGCCGTTGTACATTGGACTATACTTTACAATTAACATTATTTTGATTCATAGTTAGAAGTTTTGACTTTTAGGGCCGAAAATCCCCGGAGTGGGGGGGGGGGGCATATGTAACGCCAAAAGCTATTAGACGTATTCAAGTCTTGAGATACAACTGTAGAGATTTCTAAATCTTTTAAATAATCTATGTAATAGATGATCTAAGGGAATTAGAGAATCTCTTGGCCAGCGGTCATTTTGTCGACGGACGAGAGGAAAAACCTTGACGCGAAAAGAGGAAGCTATGAGCAAAGGGGAAAAGAAAGTAGTCTTAGCGAATAAGTTTTGCGCTCCAATGAATTAGAGAGAGATATTAAAAAAATCATTTAATAGGCAGAAGTGAGATGTCGAAATTCAATACGAAAAGTGGCGCCACGGTTGACCTGAAAATATAAAAGGAACATCTTTGTAGAGAGGAGATTTAGAATTTCATTAGATGTTGAGCAGTTCAGACTTAAAATTTATTATGCGTGTTTTTCTCGTTCATTTTAATTGTGTGTATTATGACCGATGTGTAAATGTGAGTTGGCATTTTTTATTATAAATTTTGATTAAGGAACTGAAACACCTTACGTTCTTTTAATTTTATTTATTGCATGTAACTAATTTTCATTTAATAACCAGCCAACAATTTAATTAACTTTTATTCAAATAAGGTTATAGATGTCACTAGAATTTGTAACTAGATTTAAAATGAAAAGAAATATTGTCTATTGTCTATTTTAATATTGTCACGCTATTTTCAGGATAGACTGTTACTCCCCAACGTGACTTCGGTAATAGGACAATCTTTTGCAAAATGCAATACTGACAAAAGCGACTTACTTAAATACTTACTTGAATTTATCGATTTCTAATAAAGTTACAGTTTCATGTTACAGTTGCTAATTTAAAATAAATCACAGGACTTTGCCATCACTAATTTATCTAGATAGTAGCGCTCAACCGTTAACAATCACAACTCGTCTTCTTTAGTTCAGACTGATAAAATAAAAAAGAGAGTTGTTTAAACTTAACAAAAATGTATTGATAATAATTTCAGAAATGCGTACACGCAATCAAGTTAAATAATCGTTAGTTCAAATAAATAATGCTACACAAGAATAATAAAATAGAATGTTAATCATGTTCAAATGCTTTGTACTAACAAATTACCTCCTAATTAATGAGCTTCCCAATAAATTATAAAATTAGTGTACTTACATTAGCTGCCGCTGTACGAGCACAAACTTAGAATTATATTTATATTCACGCACAATGACTATACTACTTCATTTGGAATGATTTTAATTTACCTCGATAAATAAACTTGTTGCATAATAATTTAATTTACTTTATTCGTAACCTTCGTACTTATAGGAATTATCTAATTTATTATCAAATACTAAGTACTACATCGTTTGTGTGGGCTCTGTGGGAGCTTTAACACGTTTCTTGGCTAGCTAATGGTCCTACTATCATTACGTTGAAATCTCTCACTACATTTCCCCTTCTTATGGTAAATTGTATTTATCTAATGCATTCTTCCTAGGTGTCTGTGCCACTCTCGTACTAATTATTTTCGGCCATTAATTTAACTCAAATCAAATATGCGTTCTTCACATATTCTAATGCGCGCCACACGGCACGCTATTCTTTATTATGGATCTATTAACAATTAATTTAATTTAATTTAATCACATATACATTGAACTAGCGGGCACTGCTAATGATTCCTTATCGGTATCCCCTCTCTGCTATACCTAATTTGTATAATTTACGTCATCGCTTTGTTTTAGTTCGATGGAAAGATTTTTTACAATGACACCCATATACATTTCTATACTGAAATTCTAATTTAAGTAAGATGTTAGATGTTTTAGAACTATACTTTACTTCAAGGATAGAAGTTCAAATAAAACTCTACGTATTAACTACCATATGCCCTCCTTGTAACTTGTGTATCTAGCATTCAACATGTATAGATAATAATAACCTTTCATACAATCTATCCAGACTGAATTATTAACATATTTTATATGTATCAAATGCTCAAACTTTCTGTCACCAAACTAAATTGGAACTAATAGTAAATATATTCAAATAAATATATAAGAAGAGAGGTATAGATAGAAAAATCTTAACTAGTAATAAAAATATATAAAGTAATATACAAGGTCCATTATATTTTAGCGTACCTAGAGTGATGGACAAAAAGGGAGTTTCGCATTGGACTATACAAGACTATTAATCTGGCCCATGGGACACCAGAATCACCTTCTTTGAGTCCACCTGCGGAATTCTCAACTGGTGTTTCGTCGCGGGAGACTTAGTGTCACGACACAAGTAACAAGAGATAGAAACTGAACGGATCAAAATGTAACGATTAGGAACTCGAAGTGGATTAAAGATTTAGGATTTGCAAGATTGAATGTACTCAGCTCAGCCTTTTCAGGCTTAGGACGTTCCAACAGGACACCCGTAGGACACCCGGTACAACAAGCAAAAATATACGATCCAAAGAAGAAACACTAAGAACTTATGTAGGCAGAAGAAAAGGGCAGTAGAAAAGGCGCAGTTCTAGAAAATTGAAAATTGCCATCAACAAGAGGCGCGAAAAATGTACCAGAACTTAAAAGGAATAAAAAAGGGTTTGGGAGGAACAGTCCTTTTGTGAAGCAAAAGATTATTCTCTTCTCGAGAAAACCAAAACAAGGATTTCGAAGATGGGGGGGGGGGGGGGGGGGTTTT
>WYDF02275928.1:0-17595 GCA_009867245.2 Adranes taylori | reverse complement strand
AGACTCAGCCATAGCGAAGCGTGGCCCGGTTTAGCTAGTATAATATAATTGTTGAATGTCGGTTGCTATGGCGGCAAGTTGCGAAATTTTAAGTTATTAAGGGTCATATCTTTGAAACGATAAGACTTAGACCCATCATGTATGGCATCATTTTAAATATAATTACAACGGCTACCAAAATGTAAAAAAATGTACAGGGTGTAACTAAACAGTTTTTCAAAAAAAAGTTATTTCCAAAATCGGTTAAGTATATTCAGTTGCTCACACAGGCAAAATTGAGCTCCCCAACTTTTATTTTTCCAGCTTTCATAGGAACCGAGATAATTAGAGTACTACACTTGTTTTCAAGGTCAAATTTCTCCGGTGCTTTGATGTGCGATTTTTTAAACTCGCTTAAGTATTAAAGAATACAAAAAATTTAATCAAAATCCTTAGCCCAGTTTCTGAGAAAATGGACCGCAAAGTTTGCAAAACAAAAAACACCCTATATATATTTTAAATTGTGATTTTAGAAAAACTGTTGCAAATAAAAACGAAGGGCCTTTATGTAGCCTATACAATAAAGTTTATTCGAATGTTCTATCTTTTATCGTTCCAGAGATATTTCAAAAAGTTTGTTAAACTTCAAACGTGGCAACACCGCTCCTATACCATTTGGCAACATGGGAGTTTTTTATTTGACTCATAATACAAGGTACTATATGTGTGCAAAATTTGAAAAAAACCTTTCTGCGGAATCATGGTCTACATCTGTCTACCAAATTTCATCCAGGTTGGACCCATAGGAACGAGAAATTCTTGAACATACATGCGTATTTACGTACATCCTTACGTACGCACAGACATCGAAAAATCGACCCTTCTTTTAACTTTTTGAGCAAGAAAATATTTTTTTAGAAAAAACTGTTTATATGAAAAATTGTTTCTTATGACCCCCTCTTTGGATTGCGTGTTAACGGATTGCAGTAATTTCAATACAAGAGACGTACTAAGTATAAAAGGAACTTTCGACACAAAAAATTTCTACTAATTTCAAAGAAACCTAACGAGTCTTTTGCACACAAAGTTTATAGAAGTATTTAAAGAAAACGCATACAAACCGCTACCTACACGCTAATTCACACCACCACCCAGGACAGAAGAATTCTATAGTAACAACTGTAATTCATCGTTGAAATAGAAAAAATTGTCAAAACATTAATCCTACATCTTTCATATACCTATAGGTATTACATACCTATATGGTATATGAAAGATAAAAAAAACCCATAATGATTTGTTCCTTAATCTTAATAAATTTTGGAAATTTGTAAGTGAAACAAATTAAAACAGTACCTGTATGTATTTAAACGATTCCAAAGCTGCTAATGGCCAAGATATCGCCAACCTATTTGCAAACTTTCTTTTCATCTGTATACTCTTCCAATACTTGTGTTCCCCTTAAATGCAAACCATTTGTGTATAAACTAGTTATGTATCATTTCGAGTTACTGAGATTATAGACAAAATATTAAAACTTCCAAATATTTCCTCGACTGGACCAGATGATATCATCTCCTGATATCTATTCCTGAAGAAATGCTTCTCGATTTCCCCAAAGCATTCGATTTTTCCAAAGCATTCGACAAAGTCAACCACGAGTTACTTTTCTTTAAACTGAACGAGTTGGGATTTTGTGAAGGTTTCGTTCGCTGGTTTAGAAGTTTCTTAGGTAATAAGAGTGCAAATGGTGAAAATAAATAATTTCATATTTGAAGAAATTGAGGCGAAATTCAGGGTTCCACAAGGTGGACATAAAGTATTTGATTTTGTTAAGTTTCTGTTGTTTGCGGATGATCTAAAGATGTTCAGTACCGTAGATTACTCTGAAGATGGTCGTCTCGTACAGACTATTCGCCAAATTGTCTTCTGATAACAAACTATTTTTAAAAATTGATAAATGCTCTTTCATCTCGTTTAGCAGTAGGACTCACAATTTCTCATATAGAATCAATAATATCGTACTAGATACGAGTTTATGTCATGAAAGACCTCGGAGTGCTTTTCGACCAGAAGTTAAGTTTTGAAAAGCATATTAATGACACTGCTCTGGGTGCAAGAATGGTTCTGGGATTCATATTAAGAGACTGTAGCCAATTATCGTTAATATCATGTACTAGAATTTATGAATCACTAGTTCGATCTCGCTTAGAGTATGCGCCGTTGATGCCGGCTTCTTATAACACATATAAAATACAACTAGAAAGGGTTCAACACATGTTTTTAAGATCATGTGCTTATAGATTTGGTACTCCTGTTGAAAATTACAACTATAATAATATTAGACTAATCCTAGACTTAGCCACACTTAAACACAGACTTCATATAAGTAAAGTAACATTTATTCATAAACTTTTAAACAATTACTATCAGAGTACTGATTTGTTAACTTTAGTAAATTCGAAAATGCCATCCAGATGTTTGAGAACCTTTCCATATAAACTTTCAAAAACGAAATTACTGCTTACATAATCCAAAAGAACGAGCTATGAGACTAATTAATAATATGAACTTAAATTTAAATGAATCTTACAACATGTTTTAAAGGAAAGCCATTAGTAGACTCTGATCAACTTTGCTATTCAACAAATTTAGTTAGTCGTTAATTTGCTTTAGATTCATTCTTATTAAATCTATTACTCCTGATGTCGTTTATTCTTATTATTTAATATTAAGATATTTATATTCTTATTAACAATGTACAAAACAACACATTGCCACCTATTAATTATTTGAATGTATTAAAACTTTCAAAAACAGATTTTTAATTATGTATATTGTAAATTTGTTAGTAGTATCTGCTTATTAGTATTATTATTATTTTTCTTTCTCATTTTACTGTTGTAATTGTATACATATTTCCTTTTTTTCCCTCTACATATACTGTAATGGGAAACCGTTAAATAAACAAATAATCATTATTGGTGACAGACATTTGAATATTCATATATTATTTTGCCTTTTTTTAGATGATGGCATTTGTATTATCAAATTTAATTATCCTAATGCAGTTTAAGGGCATGTAAAGAAATAAATAGGGCATATGTATGAAATCGATATATTGGTTTTTTATTGTCGTGTCTATTTACTTATATTACGTTATATAATAAATATGCACATAACACAAATATCATTTACTGAAATAGCTACAGGGAAAAATCAATAAATTTCTTCATTTTCATAGCGAGTGTGAAGACTGTACGACGAAGTTGGTTCATCATATAGTCAATTTTGGTAAAAGGTGAATATCTGGTTGTGTTCTGCTGGAATATTTTACTAATAAAGACTAGAAATAATTTAATGATTCCTGAATAAATAAATATTTTTTCTACAGCAACAGGGCCTACTAATTACATATATACAAATGAAAATACCTTAATTACACTTAGAATTTATTAACATAATATTTATCACAAATATTTGAAGTCATAAAAATAAACATTTTCTTTATTAACATATTTTTATATTCATATATCCATATGAATCGGATTGTTTTATAAATTTAATAGTAGCTACACACGAGCAATCCGTTAGTCCAAATCGTCCAAAAAAACTCACCGTGAATGGGGATTTGGAAGGTAAAATCCCCATGCAACTTGGTTAAGTACCATCGGGTAGATTAGTTGCCTGTGCACAATCATCAATTCAAACCACAGTCAGTCTTGTTTCAGACATTGAACAGTAAACTTTGTGCAAGTATCTACACTGTGCATTTGAAGTAATAGCTACTAGAAGTATACATCGTGAATGCCTTGACAAATAAGGCACGACGATTTGACATGATAAAATGAAATGAAATTGTAGTCTGTGATATTTAAACTTAACTTAAAACAGAAGAGCCCAATAGCAGTCGGAAAGCAGTACAAAAAATTGCGTTCTACTCTGGGGCGTCCATTTATAGCAACGTATTGTATGTCATTTCACCTATCCTGGAATATTTATGCTAACACTTTGTTTTCTACCTGCAAGGCATCCTTTCTGCCATTTGCTTTTCTTTTCTTAATATAAATGCAAGTTGCTATGGCACCTAACGAATTAATTTATTAATAAAAAACAATGGATCACAGGACCACAAAAAAATGCACATAACAGGTCAACTGAACTGGCTTGATTAAAATGACTAGGTCGTAAGTGTCTTCCAATTTTGAACTAGGCTTGAATGGACTCAGGCCATATGGATCGCTCTTGTGTGGCTACCATAAGGAAAGTCAGACCAGAGTTATTCAAATAACATTAAAACGTAAC
This sequence comes from Adranes taylori, assembly GCA_009867245.2. NCBI lineage: Eukaryota > Metazoa > Arthropoda > Insecta > Coleoptera > Staphylinidae > Adranes > Adranes taylori. The sequence continues at coordinate 13,311 of WYDF02275928.1, read as the reverse complement.
ACGTTATATATTTCATTATTTTTTGATTTTCTTAATTCAATTCATTTAATTTGAATAATATTTATCCTTTACACGTATCACACTCAGAATTCACTATTTGAATACCGAAGGCACTACTTTTAATTTTAAATAATAAACAGCAGTAACCCCAAAACTATTTCAGAGTGTTTTCTTTAAAAAATATTTTATTTACTATTTATTCTGTTTCTGCATACTGTAATTGATATACAATATTTATGAGAATATTATATTTTTATCTAAAATAATAAAGAATTTTATTTATATGAAGCATAGAAATGGTATAACTTGTTTTATTAAAATTTACATTTTTAAACATTTTCATTCATTTGATCCGTCTTCAAGAAATTTCGTTATAATTAGTATTTAAATAGTCGAAGTAAAAACTAAACTTCAACTTATCAAGTACTTGTAATCGGCACATTGTATAACCAAACCGAGTGGAAAGTATCAAAACTAAATAGACTTTACAATACTACTGCAAAAGAAATCGAATATCAATAAACAATTCACTTAAAAACGTCAAGAACCGACCATAATACTATAAGAAGTAGGCTGTAACTAACAGTAATAGGCGTAATTCAAACTATCACAACTTCAACACATATGAAAAACAAATTTGACCAAATGAAAAGCAACTATGGGGAAACATCGAAAGATTGAAAGCCCTGTGAAAAAAACGGGTAAATAGAATAGAATAGAGAAAGGCATTAAAGCTAAAACGAATAACCCATCTAAAGTATTTGAAAGATGTGCCGGAAGTGACAAGTGCCAAAAACAGTTACATAAAATATTTAAAGAAATAAAAATGAATATAAAAGAGCATAGAGTAATAGAAAATTTATCTTCAAACAATTATTTCAATTTTCCTTATTTCTTATTAATTTTTATAATCAAATTCTATAATACAATCAACTCAGGACTTTAAGCACCATATAGTGGCGATTAAAAAGGGGCATCACGCGGTAGAAATACTAAAACGGTGAAAAAATGAGTCAGAAGAATACCCCTAGAATATCTCAGGCTCGATGATCAGAAACCAGAAAACGTGAAGTACCGAAAATCTGAGAATGGAGATTGTAGTCGCCAATCCCTGTACTTAGAATTATTCCTTATCGAATTGAGTGATTGTACATTAGAATGGTCTCTAGTATTAAATATATTGCAGTAAAAACGTAAATTTCACGTCACAGAATTTTTTACTTCTTAAAAACTCTTTGATCTTCATTTTCATCCTAGTCGAAACAAATATGACTAACATATTTTTCCCACATGCTGTGGGAATATTATGAATATTCTGGTAAAAATATTATGTAACCCTTTCAGCCCTATTGCTTACGCGATGAAACCACATCAAGAAAGCTTATATGTTTAAAGGCCAAGTGGTTTTCTAGTGTAACCGATGCACAGCCTATGCGTGAAGGTGCCATCTATCGGGTAGTAGAGCAATTTCAATAATAAAGCAAGCTTCCACATTACAGTGGTATTTAAAATTATATGAACGGCAGCTTGTTTTTCTAGCAATGAAATGTTTTGACGGGCATCAAACAACTGTCTAGTTACAAAGACTTTTTATAGTAACCTTGCTATTCGACATCAATATATCTTAATCCTAATATCGAGAAATAGGTTTACGTGGCTTTCGGGAAATGTTCATCTCAACAATAATGCAGTAGAACCTAAGCGAGGCGATGATGTTATATAAAGTACATCCCTTACATAATATTTTATCACGTAGGCGAAGGTGTATAAGTCTGATGAATTTAGAAACATTGACGAATCTATGATTCGATTTAAAGGCACATCCTCTTTGTCCCAATATGTGCCTAACAAGCCCATAAAACGGTGATATAAGGTCGAGCTGAGGGCTAACAAAACTGAATTCGTACCTGAATTTCAAATATACACAGGAAAGCTAAGTGATACGAACCGGTTGAGACGAATTTGGGTCCCCAAGTTGTAAAAAAATCTTACCATAGTTGGCAAACATCATAAAGTATATTTGGACAATTATTATTATCAATTTGCTAGTTGATAATATTTATGTTTGCGGGACTGTCAGAAAGGGTAGCAAAGCTATGTAGACAGACTTTATCGATGAAAATATTTGAAAAGAGGAGATTACGTATGGAAGATGAGAATTGATGGGCTTGTTAATGTAGAATGGATGGATAAGAAAAGCATATAATTCCTCAGCAACTACCTCAAGCCTGAATATGTTGAAAATAGTGGCATCGCATATTGATGACATGTATATTAGGGTGGGCCGAAAAAACTGAAATTATTTTTTCTAGTCGAAATACCGCGGAAAAGTTGCGAATTGAGGAGACTAAAAGGCGTAAAAAAGAAATGAAATCGGTTTATATCTTCCGATCGCGCATTCGCTCTGACAAAATTTGGAAAAATTCACATTTTTAGGATAATTTTTTATCTTATTTAACTTGTCAATATTTAAATGTAATGGGTCTAGTGGACTCTTACACCGATAATGATTTAGAAGAAGAATGGTTCAAATCGGTTAAGGTCTTTCGTTCGCACAATAGCTGTCAAATCTAACAAATTCATGCGCTTGTCGTAATTCGCTCGGGTCAATTACCACGACGCTTCCCCCACCTACCACGTTCGCCACCGCGCCCCGCTATTGTTATGCCGCGGCACTTATTCCTCATGTTTAATGTGTGTTTCGTTATCTTTTCCAGTTATTATCTTTGCATTTCCATTTATTTCAATGTTGGTCTTTGTGTAATGACATTTTTGTGTAACTTTCAGACTTAACGATAATATACTATGGCCGTACCTAAGAAAATCATCACAAGACAGGTATTTTATTGCCCTATATTTGCTACACTTAAAGATTTTTCATTAAACAAGCTTCCTATTGGTTAGGACATGATTCGGTGTTGGAGAATCGTGCAGCTTAAAAAAGCATTGCACGATAAATATTACAGCCTAAGAAAAACATATACACGGGATAAAAATAAAGATTCGTTTAAACAGAAAATTAAGGAGTTTAATCAAAAATACTCATTGATTTTCGAGGCAATGATAAGTGTAGCTTGCAAATGCCACATTGTTGCTAACTGCATTAGTAACAAAACACTTGATTTATATAAATGCGATATAACTGTCAACTGTAAAATCAAATATAATCAAATAAAATACCTGCTACTGAGCTAAGGTTTGTTTATTTATTACGAGTACACGGAATAGGATAAATTGGAGGGGTAGATGTGTCTGAAACAAAGAACCTTCTAGTAAAGATACTGATACCGACCAAGATTTTAAAGTTACAAAAAATCTTTCCTCTAATAATTCGTAGACCAGAATTCAGCTAAAATCTACTGCATTACTGAGCAATCGTTATGGAGGTTCTGATTGCCCTACCGCTGCAATCGCATCAAGTGTTATGCATGGCTTTGGATTAATTATAGATTCTGACGTATCCTATGCTATCGACAAAAACAAAATGTTAGGGCTGAATTGTGTAGTAAATCTGACGAATTTCCACTACAAGGTCTCTATTTAGATGGGTGGAAGGACGACAAGTTAGTGGCAGATCTAGCTCATTCATGAAGATTCGGTAGAATAAAAAAAGAAGAGCATTATTCGCTAATTCAAGAATGCATGTTACTCCAACTTCTGGAAGTTCTGAAGAATTCTCACTACTATTATTTCTTATGTCTGCTCGTGGTACTTCTTTTGAAAAATTAGTTGTCTTTGGATGTGATGGACTGCTGCTAATACAGGTTGGAAAAAAGGTCTGATTCGCCGAATTGAAAGAGTTGGGGAAACCGCTACAATGGACAGTTTGCCTTCTCCATTTCAATGAACTATTATTCCGGCATCGATTTCAATACATAGACGGTAAATCAACGGGTCCGAAATCTTTAAGAGATCCAATCGGTGAAAAGCTAAGTGGTTGCGGAAAACGTCCAGTGATTGGCTTTAAGAGTATTGTGTCAGATCCCCACAATACACAGAAGTATAGTAAGTACGAATCAGCAATACCTACTCGATATTTCGACGTGGTTGAAAACAGCAAATCGAACTCTCAGATTGTACTTAAGTGAAGAAAGTCACACACCTGAATTTCAAGAAATAGTTGTATTTATTTTGAAGTCATACATGTCCATGTGATTTAGTATTAAAACAAATAAATACCTTACGGAGGGACCAAAACTTGTGTATCAATCAATACAATCTTCAAGGTACCTGCTTGAAAATTTAAGTAATATTTTCGATCCTGATTGAATGGAAAGGCTTTTTTGGTTATGCAGAACGCTTATTGTTAACCACGACACAAGATAATACAAAATACATAAGAGAGCTCGAAGTTTAAACGCAAGACAGTTAGATAAAAAGAAAACAACTGTCAGAACATTCATGCCGCCAAAACTCTATTTCAAGGCTCAAGACTACTCGGAAATAATTAACTGGATCGATTGTGATTTATCTTCTCCCCTATTATTAAAAGATATTAGTGACGATGAGATTAAATCACATATTCAAAATGACAGTCATTTTTATTTTTATTATTATTTTTTTATTAAACTAAGTTTAATAAAAAAATAAGTGATTTTATTTTTATTCAGGCTGAAAAGGTTAAAAGATTTCATTTTTAATCATTTTCTTTAACGTTAAACTTAAAACTATGGATTTTATACATTGTCACAAGAAGAAACGTTATAATTAATATATATCACATATATTTTATATCTAAAAAGAAAACGTTCACACGACACGACCAATTAAAACTGTTAACGGTTTAAAGTTAAAAATAGTTTAATGTTAGCATCAGTGCAATGAAAATAATAATAATAAAAGAATATCCGTGTAAAATTTACCATTCTTCTGTTGCAACAAGAAATCAATTTGCTTTCTTGTTGATTTCTTCTGAAATTAACAAGGAATCAATTTGAATTATATTTCTCTAATTTCAAATTAAACGATACACTTTTCGTATATTATAAAAGTCAAACTTTATATAGTATTGATTTATTCAGATTGAATTTACATATTTAAATCCTTATCAACGTATTCGCCAAAGCATGAATCAAGAATATTTATTTTATTTAAATATTCCCTGGAAAAAAGTATATATCTTAGTAAAATGTATGCCCTCTAATAAATATAAATTGAAAATGTGAAATCCGCTAACAAAATTTCTGGAATTTAGTCGTTCAAGTCATGCCTGCGCTGTTAAATTGGCAGTAAAAAAATATAAACTTTATTGATGATTTTGACTTCCTAGCAGTCGACGGGACTATCAAAAAGCACAGGCATCACTAGCTGTTTGTATTATGCAATCTGTCGGAAATTACGAATCGTAAATTTATACGATAATGGCGATCATGTCAGAAAATTTTTGGCCAAAGATTCGATTAATACTGGCCCGCAGGCTTCTACTTGTCAGCCATATCACTGCCAGTTATTTTTCTGTTCTCAAAAATCAACTTTGTCACGAACTTAGAAAGAAGGAATTTAATATAATTCCTCCAATGGCCTACCAAAAATGTATGTCTGATTGGAACAAATTACTTTCGATCGAAATTCTTCAAAGGTGATAAAATAAATATTGATGAATAAACAACAAAAACATGTTTTATTGGCAATTTTCGGATATTTGACAACTAGTACTTTAAAAACAATAAAATCGTTGGCTTAAGGTTGCTTCAAGAATTACTTTCTAAACATTCGTAGGAATCAAAATTTTAGAACGAATATTCTAATTACCTCAAAATTTTCTTAATTTCATGCCTTAGACTAAACTTTTTAATTACTCTAAGACGATTAAATGTATTAAATTTTGCATAGAATATGGTTCAGACTAAATGTTGACTCAGACACAGATTATGTTGAGATCTCTTATGCATTTATAAATAATTTAGTTTGAATAACGTTTACATCTTAAAGTTAAATTCTTACGTTCAGCCCAGCGTTTTAGAATAAGAAAATTCGTATTTTATGATTTTTGCAATTTAGTGGTTAAATTAATATATCCATTTCAGTATGTTTTGACTAAAAAGGTTTAATAAGAATACTGACTAGATTATATTTCTACATTTAAATTCTACTCAGCCGGTTTCAATTTCTTTTTTAAATTAAAGCGCTTTATTATGAACATTTAATCGTCCTAGAAAATAATATAAAAATACAATCAACGCCATGATTGAACGTACTTAAATTATTTAAAGCATCATTTGATTAATAGCAACAATATATCACTATAATTTACTTAAACTTTAAATGTTCTGACAACGCGCGAGACGTATTGCCGACAAATTGGACACTCCGCTAATCGTTTACCGCAATCTATACATGTTGCTATGTGACCACATTCTAATAAAACACAGTCCAAGGGAGCGTCCATGCATATTTTGCAAACTTCGTCAAAGCCAACAGATCTAGTATCTAAAAATTAACGATAAAATCTAATTTAGAGAAAGTAATCTTAGAAAAAGTGATAAATATTTAGAAACGATCAGAACGTAATAGATAATATACTATAATTTATTGAAATATAATTGAAAAAGTAAAATTAATTAACATAAATTTAATTATTACAATCGTTCTATCTTGTCGACAGATAAAAAGTAAGATAACTCAACAAATATTATTACAAATTCAAAATCAAAATAATTTATTGTGCTATGTACAAGTTCCACTAGTCAATTGATTGAAATATACGCTAATAACATCTATGAACATATATACACAATACCCTTATTCGTATTCAAGTTAGTAACATTAAGATTATAAAGTTGATGATTATAATTATAACTCTGAAATACATCATCTCTCAAATATAGTGAAACACAAAATACTGCGATCATACTTTAGTAAATAAAACTACAACCAGATTGATATACGTATTAAAGTAATAGAAAAAATATATTGGTAAAATATAAAATCTAGTTGACTAGTATGATTAATTGTTTCCAACATGGAGCAGTGTTATCACGTATCACTCCACAGTAACTATCCATATTATTATTATCACATTTATAGTTACGATTTGTACATTTCAAATATCACAATAGAAATATGATAGAAAGATACAGAGTCGATTAATATAGCCAATTAATGTAGAAATAATTTTAAATCAGTGATTCAATCCCTCGTCTATTACGTTCTATGATTCAGTGGGCGTCTGTGAAAAAATCGTAATCCAAGAAAAAAAACAACTGTTCTCAGATTTCTCAATCTGATATTTGGTGCTGTTAACATGTGTCATGTCTCTTAACATGTGTCATGTGTCCTTGTGTCTTGTATCATGTACATGACAAGCAACTTCGTATCTATGATAATTACGCTTCACCAGTAGGATTGATTCGTAGATATACAGGGATGGTAAAGTAAGTATTTTCAGTCTTCGAAAAACCTCGACACAGTCCTGTCTATATGATAGACCTGCAACAATTCTGATTCCTTTTCTTTGTATGCGTATGCTATATGTGAATGACACAATGCAAAATATACAATCCTTAAGCTTTCTTGGGAAATAACATTACTTAAAGATCTTAGTACAAATATATGTTTACTCATTCTCTTAGCTACCTCCATACTTTGATCATGTCAGGTTAAGTTTATTAACAATATATATACCCAAGAATTTTATCGATAGATCATTTCTAAATATACAATTTTGGTTCTTTTTAAGCGTGAGATATTTTGCGTCTTGTTGTCATTCAGGCATAGTTGGTTTTCAAAACACCATGTTTTAACGTGATTGTCTACTGTGGTTTTGGCCGATAAAAGTGTATCAGCTGATAAACTCTGAATGAAGAACGTGGAATCATCAGCATACAAAATCTTTTCAGCATTCTGAATTTTGAAGATATAATTGATATAAATAATAAATAATACAGGGCCTAGTATCGGTCCCTGTGGTACACCGATATTAAAATTTGCAGGCATTGATAGTACACCATTAATGTCCAAAGCTTGCTTTCTATCTTTTAGGTAAGAGTCGATAATTTTTATCAGATTGTAGTGAAAACCATAGTATGACAATTTATTTAATAGACTATTGTGCGCCACACAATCAAACGCCTTCGTTAAATCATAAAATGTAGCCAAATCAATTTCTTTAGTTTCAAAAACAGATAGAATATGATCTATTAGTTCCAATATGGCATCAGTAGTAGAGTGGCCACTACGAAAACCAAACTGACTTTTATTAAACAATTCATTTTGTTCCATATGCGCAACAAGTTGTGTATTGATGATGTGTTCAAACACTTTAGCTACGGTAGGTATCATAGATATAGGTCTATAATTATTTAGATTATTACTATCACCATTTTTGAAGATAGGAACTACCCTTGAAAATTTTAATGGACATGGAAACACTCCGTCTTGTAGACACCTATTTCAAATTTTAGTCAGTGGAAGTAATATAACATTTAATACATTTTTATAGCCCTTGCATTAATGCCATAAATATCTTTACTAGCTGTCTTACGTAAGTTATTAATTATCTTACGTACACCATTGAAAGAAACATAATTTACTCTAGATGGCACAAATATGACAGATGATTGTAATGTATCGACGTTAAATAGTGCCTCATTGTTATTTATATTAGATATAGAGGAAGCTATCTTATACGGTATGTTAATGAAAAATGTATTAAACTCATGGCCAGTATGCTTATTTCCATGCATCTTTACTTTGTTATTTATATTATTTTTTATTATATCCCATGAAGCCTTTGCCTTGTTTTTTGCATTTGTTAAATACAAATTATTAGAATCACATGTCGCAGATGTTATAATTATCCGCAGATGTTTTATATTTATCCTTAAATGTGTTCAGCAGTAACTTATTTTTAACACTAGGATTTAAAGAGAAAGCATCTTTAATTAAATGGAGCGTCTCTCCCAGATCTCTTATTTTTTTATTGAACCATATAGGTTTCCTAATATTATTTTCAGTTCTAACTTTAGCACGTACAGGAAAACTTGCTTCAAATATTTCTAGGAAAATATGATCAAATTACTAATATGATCACACATATTAACAGTTATGCGACCGCTTTGAACAAAAATATCGTTTTGTTGGTAAGTCGAGCGAAGCTGTTTACATTGTACATTGTTTTCTTTCTTCAGAATAAAAATTTAAAGAGGGGTATGTTTTCATAGAATACCAAAACATAGAATGGCATACTTAGAAGACCCTGTCTTACAAAGTGGAGTTCTTTTATTAAAACGCATTATTTAGTTGTTTCAGAAAAAAATTATGAAATTGGTCAACTTTTAAGAAATGTTGCAACTTTGTTAAATTAGTTTTATCACACTTCTAGATGTTCTATTTTAATAAATCTCACCTGTTTTCAAGAATAGGTCTTATTGTTGTTTATTTTGAGGACTACGTGGTAAAATATTAATTATAGAATGAATTACAAAAAGTACAAAATAGTCTATTTTATTAATAAAATATTCTGCGGCTCTTTCACCAAAATTGCATATTCCTACTGCGTAATGTATTCAGGGGAATACATAATAGGACATGGGTGTTGCCGTCTCGAACACATGATTTGTCTCGTTCGCTCTTACTAAGAGGTTATTATTATTGTTTTTTAGCTAATATTTATGAGATTTTTGAAAAGGATTTAGTGGATAAACATATTGCAGATTGATATGATGATATAAGCACTGTTCTTTAAATTGGCGATGCATTTCGGCCTTTGGCCATTTTCAAGCGACTGTTGATTGCTGTTGTCATTCGGGAGCATAATGTGTTTCTATTGACATTGTTACCTATCTACGGATTTCTTCTTCGTTTTGCTTATATAATAATTTGAGTGGAGCCAGTATGCTATCGAATTTGCAGTTGAGTTGTTCGTTTATTAGCGTATGGTTTTGTTTGTTTTTATATATTTTTATCTGTTCTTTGATATCGAGGTTCTTAATACTCTGTTTTAGTATTGTTATTGTTTTTTCTATTGTTTCATTTTTATGACTGTTATTTAGTAGATGGTTTGCAAAATGGGAATGTTAAATATCTGGGCGTTTAAAAGCATATTGGTGTTCTCTATATCTTGTTCAGAAATTTCTGGTTGTTTTCCCTATGTATATTTCTTTACATGTATTACATGTTAATTTGTAAATTCCGCTTTGTAAATATCATTATTTATCTTGTATGTGTTCAACTGGTTTCGCTGGTTATTTTTTGTTTTATTTGCGATTTTCATGTTGTACTGCTTAAATATTTTTACTATTTTGTAAGTCTTTCTCTGTATACGTGAGTGTGATATATTTTTGGTTATTTATATCGTTTTCTTAATTCTATTTTTCTTCTTTGTTCATTATTTTGTTGTTAATTTTTATAATTTCTGTTTTTTGGTAACCGTTTGTTATTCCTATATCTATTATTTTTTGTTTTTCATTTTCGAGGTTTTGTTGTGATAAAGGTATATTTTTTAATCTATTGAAAAATACAATGAATGCTGTATTTTATGTTGTTTAGGATACTGGCTCCACTCAAATTATTATATACGCAAAACGAAGAAGAAATCCATAGATATCTCATTATTCTCATTGTTGGATTAAGATAATTCTAGTGATTCGATCTAATGTTGGTATTACCCCAGAAAATTATACCATCAGTCATAATAGGACTACTAGATTATTAAGACTATTAGATTAAATTAGATTAAAACCTATTAAGACAATTAGATTATGAGCTGCAATAGAAGAACATAGCATTTAAACTGCTATAAGCTCTATTAAGTTTTTCACAGAGATTGTTAGCATTTTGATGTTATCATCATGCGCAATTTTGCCCATTGTGTAACCAGTATGCAGGTTAGAACGATTTGTTCTGAAAACAATGTACTTAGTGTTCTCAATATTCACCATCACAGAGTTGAAGGAGGCCTATTTTAAAATGAGATGATATTTATTTGATAACAATGTTCAAAATTCAATCAAGTTTTTACCAATTATTAAGAAATTTGAATCATCGGCATAGGATATCAAAGAAACATTTGGATTGACATAGGATATCAAAGAAACAAATAAGTCTCTAGATCGTTAACATAATCAAAAACAAGATAAGGCCTAAGATAGAACCACGTGGTACCCCATTGATATTAAACTTTTCATGTGAAAAATATGTTGAACCATTATTACTAAAAACAACTTTCTGCGATCTGTTGGATAAAGAAAAGGAAAACCGTTTCAAAGCGGTGTTACGTATGCCGTAGCGGTACAATTTGTATAGCAAGAGTTCATGATCAACGTTGCCGAATGCCTTAGACAAGTCAACAAACACTTCAACAGTTACCTCTCCCTTGTCCAGTACATTCAAGATCTTAGCTATAAAAATAGACAATGCAGAATCAGTCGAGAAACCCTTTCGAAAGCCATACTGATTTTCCACAAACAAATCATATTTCTTAAAAACCGATATAATTATTTTTGTTCATTAGAGCTCCTGAAATTTTAGCTACAGCAGACAAAATACAAATAGGCCCGTAACATGAGTGATAAAAACGTATTAAATATATTAGGTATAACTGTATCAATATACGTTTTATTTTTACTATAATCACTGTACAGTTTAATAGTATTATTAATGAAAAAGTTGTTGAATTCATTACACACATCTCTGTAACTGTGTAACTTTTACATGAATTGTTATCAAGCAGCCGGAATTTCTTTCCACATTTTTTTCATTGAAGTTTGTTTATAATCTATCACGCTGATTTGCTTTTGTTCAACGAGTTCTGAACAATGTTGTTATTTAATGCGACATGTTTGTTTTAATTTAGAGTGACACAAATTGTTATAATAGGAAAATTCATCCTTGTAGTATGAGCTGTCAAATTGATACAAATCATAAACATTCTGCTAACAGTAGCAGAATGTTTGTACCTTCTTATTGGAAAAAATAAATAAAATAAGTCGCTAAATATGCTATACAAAAGCTGAAGCGCGGTATCAGCACAGTCCCTACTGCAACTCTCTCATATTCAAGTTTCTCCAACTTTTTGATAACTTTCCAGCTGTACCCCTTCGTTAATACATCTCTCCTTAATGTTATTTCGTTGAGCTTCCACCTAATTTTCAATTCCTCTAATTTATCATTTCTAATTTATCAATTCCTCTAATTTAACATTTTCCTTCAGTACCTTTCAAGCGGTCCAATATATCCAATATTCTTTCATAGAATAAGTCTTTTCTCTTCAATCTGAACTCTATGTACTCAAATTCTCCTTGATACCATCTCCCTTCATATTTCCTATGCTGTTTAATCTCGTAAGAAATCTGTACATGCTTACAATATCTATATATTTATTGTTTTCTACACAAGTCATCGTGCAACAACAAAAAGAAATTAAAAAAAAAACATTTTCAACATGACAGTGTTTTTCTTATTATAGTTTTCACAACCCTCTCCTCGTTGCGAAAACTAACTTTATCGATTTTTATCATATCCAATCCCCTTTTCACTTCAAAAATTTAACATTACACAAATTCACAATTTAATTATAACCGCATACTAATTAATATAAAATAAATAATGTTCCAAACACAAATTACCATAATTATCAGGGATGAGATTAACTACCTATACATGATAAATATGTCAGGTGCAATCTAATCTGTTCATATTTTATTTTTGATTTGCCTAAATAAAATTTTAATTATTCTACTCAATAATTAGTTTGTATAATTGTCAACAATTCTAACAATAATTATAATGAAATTAATATATAATTAACAATATTGTAAAACCACATTTGCAAACTTACCATCGCCAGCACTTCTATGCTTGTCATCGTTCCATAATCGATTGGCTTTCTCTAGAAGTTCCGATTTCTCAACGCAACCTTTGTAATCCACTCTGTAGACAGCTAATAATTCTTTTAACTGTCGACAAGATAGATCATTTAGATCATCCACCGTATCAAAATCGGATAATTTAGGATATCTACGTATTTGTTGCGGAGTGGATATTAAACCATCTATTATGTCAGACTGGAAGTGGAATACAATTTTAATAATGGATTAACGTAGAATACATTCCAAATGAAATAAAATAAAAGTTTTTGATTCAAAATTAATTACATTATTAGCTGAAGTTGTTGGTACTCCGCCTGTAACATTTGTTCTACTTGAATACGGCGGTGGTGGTGAATTACTTGATTGTTCAGTTGAAGTTTGAGATCTAAACTGGTTATTTGTTGTGTTATTCGGCATCCAAGTTCTTGAATTGAATGCTGCCTCAGCGTTTGCTACATATAAAATTTGTTATTAGTATATACAGTATCTATATAACAGTTAT
>WYDF02275917.1:0-17596 GCA_009867245.2 Adranes taylori | reverse complement strand
ATATATGTATGTGTGTGTGTGTGTTAACCTAATCTTATTATATACTGTTCGTTAAAATAAGCGATTTATTTCCCATTCCCTGAGAGCTCATGCATGAACATTTTGTGTTATAAAAATAATAAGATAAATGGTTATATAAAAAGCATCATAACATAGTAATGATCCTGATTTGATTGAGAGCAAATTCAGAAGTGTAGCAAGAGTAGAGAAGGCTAATAAGTATTGGGTGGAAGAAGAAGTGAAAACGTATAGGATATGCGGTTTGGGGATAAGAATATTGAGAGCACTGGCTGAATGGGTGCGTAGGGATAACTTAGTCATAAATAGCTATAGCTAAGCAGAAATAGCTAATCATTGCAAATCGTGTTTTCGGGAGGAAAAGAAGAATGTGGAAGTGATGAGCATAGTTCAATCAGAAGGTGTCCGGGATGCTGGTAGAACGAATTCCAAACCCGTATCATGAAGAACAAATGGAAACAAATATCTTCTATGGAGAATATCTTTATAAAGTAGCTCCCTCAACTGTAAACATTTGTTCAAGAAATGAAATGTTCCCATATTGATCAGATCAATAATTTTAATTTACACATAATGAACAGACCATTCTGACTTCAATCGAGGATAGGCATTTTGTTTGTCCAGGAAATAGTGAAAGCATAAAAATATAAATAATTTGGAAATTTCTTGTAATTCTATTTCGGCGCAATATGAATTAAACATTTTGTAGTAATAAATGGCTATGATATAAGTAAAAGTAGCAATACAGAATAAAAAAAATATTTCATAATTAATAATGTATTTTAGCCTTAAAATTTGTTTGTAGGAAATTTTGAGAAGCAAATAATAATTTATGTAGAAATATCTTCTTGTTGCTGCTAGTTAGTACCAGTGTTTTATTACTTGCATTGTATTTAAATAAAAAAACAACCTTGAAACTTTTTTATTTTATGCGGTAACCACATAAAATAAAAAAATTATGTACAAAATCTGAACAAATTATCACTCTTTTTTACATTTATATTTGAAACAAATATTTCAGTTTATTTTACAACTAGTTTTAATGGTTTGTTGTAAAAAATGTACTAAATTTTATTCATAAAGCTGAACTTTGCTTGTTATTGTCGTACTAATGTAAATTTTACATGGGAAAATCAGCTTACTTACTCAAAAAAAAATTCAATTACCACTTTTTCATTTAATACAATTATTTTAAAATATGAAAGTTTCATGTTTTGCATATTGGGTTCTATTTATTCCCTATATTTTCACGTTGGAATGTGAGGATAAAATTAATTACTTCACAAATATCATTAATCGTGGCAGAACAGAAGCATTATTATGGAAGTACCCAACAAGAAACACATTTTTTGGAGGATATAACACTTCAAAAACCCAACGTAACTATGTTTTTTGTTTTAATATAAACTGTTTTGATCAGTGCATCTTCCTTTGAAAAACCTTGTAACGCTCGAAAATTAAAGAGTATTTTCCTATACAAAAAGATAATTCCCGATAACAAGGGCTGGCAAAAATGCAAAATCAAAAACACCCTATATATAATTTATGATTTACAAAAATAGAAAAAGAAGCATTCTAAAAGTACTACCTAACAAAGTATACTCTGTGATCCAGTTGTCTGTGACGGTTCTAGAGATTTGGTAAAAAAAACATTTCAATTTAAAACATGTGACCGTGGCATTCTATTATAATTATTGAAATCAGATAACCGCATTTGTGCAAGCAGAAAAAAGGTATAGATGTATATCTAAGTAGGTAAGTGGAGGACTGTGCCAGACAGACAGCAGACAGCCACACTGACTCAACACTCGCGTCCAAGCACACGCACAGTGAACGAGTCGGCTTGTCCCAGGATAATGTGGGAAGTAGTAGAGGAAGATAATGGGAATGTAGGTAGAGGGAAGGTGAGAACAAAAGTAGGGTAAGGAGATGAGTTATGATAATAGGTGCAGTTTTGATAATTGGGATGAGTTTTGATAATAGGGTGAGTAAGGAAAATAGAGGTGAGTAAGTGAAAAGAGGTGAGTTGGGTTTTTAATGATGGGTTATAAATATAAGATGGGATAAATAGGAATAAGTATGGTTGAGGCGAAAAGGGGAGGGTGGTACAAGGGATAATATATTGATTATATCATCTATAATATTATGAAGCATTATTCCAGTATTACCATAGTAGATGAAAACGGCATCTCTACTAACGCGAACATTTCACGACATATCTAAACCATGGTCTTGTACACTAAAGCGAATGCTTGTCAACGGACACTATGTGTGGTGTTTTTTACCTAAATTTGGCAGATTCCTGCATTTTTACAGATTTCTGTTGTATATTGTAAATTCAGCGCTACGTGTTTATTTTCGATAATAATATGTACATGCAGATGGTGGTAGTTTTAATAAGAATATAAATACAAATGGTGGTCGTTGATAAATAAATATTTTTTTAAAGCTAGATGCATTGAATTTGACAGCTGTCACTTGAAACCAATATGGCCGCTTGTACGTGTTGAAGTTAGGCGGGAAATTAGAATTTTTTATTTTTAATATTATTTTGGGCTGGGAGCGTTATGATCTTAACTCAAGTCGTTCTTCATACTGTTATGTATGGTGTCTATGACAAATAGTCGAACGCATTCGATATACGCCAGGGTTGTGCGACAGTTTTTGCTCACATTTTGAATTTTGGCAAGACTGCTGAGATTCTACAAGCTTGTCCAAAAATGTACATGGTTGTCCAAAAATGTACAAAGATGTCCAAAAATGTTCCGGGATGTAAGAAAAGGAAAAGGAATGTCCAATCATGTAAAGGGATGTGCAAAATTTTTGAATAAGCTCTAGGAATAAAGTATAGGAATGTTTTTTAAAACCTATTAAAAATATCGAAATATGGTTAGCGGCAAAATCAATATGGCGGTTAACAGGGTACTTCCTGTTGTCATTCGTGTTCGATGTTATGTAATGCGATTTACTTGAAAGGTAAAGGTGAGTATGTACTTGCATTCTTTCAGTTTTGTTACAGTTGAGTCGCTCACGTATTTGAAAGGTAAATGCGCGTATACACTTGCATTCTTTTAAATTTTTTAGATTTGAGTTGCTCACGTATTTGAAAGGTGCGTACAAACTCACATCTGTTTTCATTTTTGGAAATAAATGACGTTTTTTGAAAGCTATTTTAAACTAAATGTTTTTCCTTTTTCACTAAATATAAATAAATCAAAATAAATCACCAAATATAAATAAGGCGAACGATGGCCGTGCATCCAACAGTGTGGAATTTCTACCCAACTAAAACTGCATTCCCTGTATGGATTGTATATAGTTAGGGAGATTGGAGAGTTTATTTGAAGGAGGCTTTAAGATTTATCATCCTCTTCAGCCTGGCACTGGTAATTAGTGGAAACTTTTTAGAAATTATGCTAAGCTGATAGCTTGCAGATAAGATATACGCTATAGTATTCGCTTTACAGCCAAGGGAGCATGCCTTGGGCATAGCATGGTTAACTAACGAGGGAGTTTAATTTAGTGTGGTTAGTTGATATACTGGTGGTTTTGTTGTACGTGCTTGGCTGCGCAAGTGGGTGTTAGTTGACCAGAAATAAAAAATTAAGGATATTGTGGAGGGAGTACTTGTTATTTTCGTCTTTTTTGTTTTTTCGATTTTTTGCCTATTTGTGTTTTTATAATATAGGTGATAATTCCAGCTGGTGGACCCGGGAAGAGTCTGCGTAGCAGTTTGCTACGGTAGTGACTGGCTGTCAAATCAGAATGAAAATGTTCGTAGGCTATTGAGTTGTTTCGTGCTTCGATCTAGAGTCTGATATTTAGACTGTAGAGGTTTTAGATGACCTGTGACAGGCTCAGCAGGGCAATGTTAATATAGTAGCTCACTCGGAAATTGGAAGTGTAACCTGTGAATTTTTCTTTTTATTCTGCGTTCAGAGGTAATAAGTTTGTGCACTTACGCATTAGAAAGTGTGGAATATAGAACAGCTCTATAGTCTATCAGTGGCCTAATGTAGGTTTTGTAAGTGTGATGCAGAGTTTTTGTATGACAGACTCTAATGCGTCCTCTGAGTGTGGAGATCAACTTCACGCGTATGCGTACCCTGGAAACGGTGTAGTTGAGGTGAGAATTTCAGTTAAAAGATCTATCAAACCAGACACCTAGATAGCAGATTTCGTCTTTTAGCGAAATGGGGTCGTTCCAGAGTCGAAGTTTGATGTGGACGCGGTTTTCATGTTTGTTTTAGACATGGTTGGAATGCTGAATGAGCATTCACTTGAGTGTTGCTCGGATTAGGGGTGATGCGTCATTTTTGCACCCATTTCGAAAAATTGTCTAAAGATAACTGCAGATGAAGATTTGCAGTTTACGCTTTTATGGAGCATACCTAGTAAGCTGTGTTGTAAGCATACAAAGCACTGTGGATATCTGGAGTGGTTGGAGGTTGGTGATCATAGCAATACATGATATACACAAGAGGATCAAGAATAGACCTTTGTGGTATGCCGGATAGATATGATCGGGTGATACGGTCGGATAGATATGACTGGACCATCTTCAATGTGTAATGATGCAGGATATGAAGCTTATGGACTTTCCGCACTAGTCCAGCATGGCAGAACGAGTCAAAATCATGAGAGATATCCAGAACCACTGCCAAAGCGCAATGGCCATTGTTTAGTGCTCGTGTGATATCTGTTGGAAATTTTAGAAGAGAGTCCATAGTTGAGCGTGATGCTCTAAAACCAAACAGGTTCTCTAGGAGAACTTTGTTCATCTCTAAACAGTTTCATAGGCGACATGTGAAGATTCAAAAGTTTTTCCTAACACGTTAAGCTCTACACGGACCATTACGGAAATACATCCCCAAAATATTGTAACTTCGTCAGGATTTGTGCGTGTCTTCATAATAATCAATGCAATTTTTGCTTCGATCTAGAGAAAATAAACATTTTGCGATTAAATACATATAAAATGAAACACAACATGCTTCTTCTAATAAAGTATAATCCAATTAGATTTATTTGCGATTGAATAATAATAACAAAAATCAAACAGTCAATATATTTTTAATATTAAAGCACTTATTCTCAACGCGTTCTGGAGCAAACTCGGACAGAGGCAGAATCAGCCTAAAGTAGCTATTACAAATCAACCGCATGAACTCTATCAACTCCTTGTCAGTACTGCATTAAACGTCAATAGTATTATTCCTATTAATGATACAACACTAGTAATCTACTACGAATTTATAGAGGAATCTTTTGAAGTTCTTTCTACTGTTAATGTATGCATTGCTGCATACGTTACTATTCAGGTTCTTAAACTCTATTCGTATCTAGAGCAGATTGGGGATCGAATATTGTACTATGATACAGATTCGGTGATATATGTACATCGAGAGGGTGAATACCATCCACCGACGGGTAAGTGTATCGGTGACATGACAGATGAACTTGAAACGTATGGTCGTGGTAGTTAAATTATTCAATTTATGAGTGGCGGATCCAAGTACTGTGGTTATAAAGGGATTTGTCCAAAAGACAATAAAGAACTTGTAACGTGTAAAGACTAGGGAATAAAATTTAATTATATAACTTCTAAAAATATAATTTTTTCTACAATCAGAGACATGATTTTGAATGATAATGAAGCAGATGAAAACCCAATAGTTGTTACTACGTGGTAAATATGAAGAACCGCCAACTAAAGATTGTTACCGAGTCTTTTACTTTCTATGCATTTCCAATGTAATATCAAATGATATCTAGACTTTTTCGAGGAATCATTTCATGAACACGTGCAATATTACTGTTTATTTTTGTGTTCCTGTCTCATGCCTAGTTTCTATCTCTGCAACACACACTGTCTATCTCTCTCACGCACATATAAATAGCATGGGTCAACTCCGCTATTCATTCTCAGTTTGAACTCCAACCAGTACACATATAATATATCTGATTTTTGAAGCTGGTCTTAGTTTTCAATCAGATTTTATACTAAATAGCCTTGTGTAAATCAAATCATAACGTCAACAACAACAATAGACGGTAAACTTGAAACGTCTGACGGAGTAAATAGTGTTGAGCAACAACATCAGGCGGAGATAAAACGAAAATATCAGAAAGTAAGTAATGCATTGGATTTAAAATTTGATTCGGGAACTAGTACGTGGAAACTTGGTGAAAGCCGTATTCTTATCAAACCCAAATATATTTAAATTGACGACAGAACGTATCAAAAAACAAATGGTTTACTGGATTTGCTCTTCGAATCTAATCCATTGAGTTACACTACTGATGATGAAAAGATGTTTATGGACATTTTGCTATGCTCGAAGGCATTATATCGCAATTTCGATACATTCATTCAAAAACAGAGAAATCTATCTGCTAAATATATAAATATTGTGAAAGCATTATTGTAAAAACATCAGTAGCTAGTTACATCATACAATAATACCGTAAGGTAAGACAACTTTAGCGAAAACGCTAGTGAATGTGAATATAACATAAACAATGATGCTTTCGTTGAAACATTAATCCTACCGCAGACGAAAACATTAAAAACTCGAATGATTTCCGATGCGCTTCTATGCTAATCGAGAAAGAATGAGAATCACTAGAGTCTCCCGCAGCAATATACGGTAAAAAAATTGTAAATGGATTAACATCTTCGGACGTCATATAACGTCGACCAACATCATCAATTTATCTGCTGAGATGTAACTACAGTAATTCTCCAATTATTATGCTAAAACGTATTGCTGAACTGAAACATTATTTTGAAAAGGAAGATACAGCCAGTGGTCAGTTCCTAAGTGAACTTCGACTGAAAACATGATACCATAAAATACATTGAAATATTTCGGCTTATATTTTCAACCCTTCCAGTAATATTGAAGTGATCACCGAACACATTAATTCACTATAAAATCAATGTAAAGATTTATTATATATTCTGAAAAGTACCAATAAATATGTGTTATCTTAAATCGTTCGTTTCATTGATTTGCTTATGAATTTATAATAAATAGATCTTTATTTGACTAAAAACGGATGTGAAGTCGATTTGAGAATATTAATCTGGCTAAGATACAATCATCTGGTTTTAGTGCAAACAGAGATCTATTTATATTTAATTAAAAAAGATACATCATTTAGTTTAAAATAGCTTTAAAAAAATATCATTTAGTATAAAAAAAATTTAAGTGTATACGCACCTTTCAAATACGTGAGCAATTCATATCAAAATCATTTAAAAGAATGCAAGTGTATATGTACCTTTACCTTTTAAATATGTGTGAGCAACTCAAATCTAAAAAAAATTAAAAAAAAGCAAGTGCATATGCACTTTTACCTTTCAAATAAATCGAATTACATAACATAAAACACGAATGACAACTGGAAGACCCGACCAACCGCTATATTGATTTTGGCGGTAACCACATTTCCATCTTTTTAATAGATTTTTCAAAACATTTTTGGACATTCGTATATTTTATACAATATTTTTCGACATCTCTGTACATTTTTGGCCAACCCTTTACATTTTTGGACAGCCTTGTAGCATCTCAACACTCTTACGGAAATTCAAAATGTGGGCAAAAAAAGACCCTGTCGCACAAGCCTGGGGTATATCAAATGCGTTCAACTGTTATGATAGACCCCACACATAACAGCTTGAAGAATGAGTTGAATTAAGCTCATAACGCTGCGAGTCTAAAATAATTTCAGAAATAAAAAATTCAAATTTCCCGCCAAAGTTCAACACGACAACCGTCTTATTGGTTTTTCAAGTGACAGCTATTCAATTCAATGCAAATTAGCTTTAAAAAATTATTTATTTATCAACGACTCCATTTGTATTTAGATTCAACACTACTATCTGTATGTACATATTGCTATCGAAAACAAACACATAGCGCCATCTAGCGCTGAATTTACAACATACAGCAGAAATCTGTAAAAATACAAGAATCTGTCAAACTTAGGTAAAAAACAGGACACATAGTTTTCGTTGGCGAGCATTCGCGTTAGATTGCAAAACCATAGTTAGATGTGTCGTGAGATGTTCGCATTCGTACACAATAACATGGTAGAGATATGTCGCGAGATGTTCGCTAAGATGTGCAGGTTCGTGTCATCCGACTATAATGACGACACTGGCAAAATGTTTTCTACAATGGCAAAATGTTTTCTACAACTACAATGCCAACACTGGTTTTCTCAAATGACGACAGTGGCAAAATAGATATAATCAATATATTTGCTGTTCTCCTACCCTCCCCTGTTCTCCACTTATCACCACTTTGCCCTATTTATTCTAACTTACACTTATTATCCTACTCATCACTATTACCCCAACTCAGGCGTATTTGCCTTACTCGCACTATTATCGGAATTCACCCCTATTATCAAAACTCATATCTGTATCCTACTTCTGTTCCCGCCTTCCCTCTACTTACCTTCCTATACTACCTACCACGCTATCCTCGGCCAAGCCGTCCCGTTCACTGGGTGCGTGCTTGGACGCGAGTGTTGAGTCTGTTGGCTATCTGCTGTCTGTCTGGCACAGTCATCCCCTTACCTATTAAGTTTATTTCACCTACCTTTAAAATGGGAAGGTTTAATTTTTAGATTTCCGACATAGTAAAGGAACAACGACACAAAGCAGAGCCACTGAATAACTGTCTTTAGACTTTTGGTTACTTCAGGTTACTTCTCGCTGTGAGAAGTTGATTTTATTTTTATGTATCAGCCGTTAGAATCTGGTGCTTAAATTTAATTCTTGAATTGAATTGTTGAATTATTTACTTTAATTTTTTTTGTTAGGTAAGGCACCTTAAAGTAGTCAAATGGCTTAAATATATTATTTCGAAAATATTAAAAGTGATTCAATAATTTAAATAATATATATATTTAAATAAAAAATAATTAAGCACAAAGAATGAACAGCGAAATGCGTTAGCCAAACCTTAGGGGAATTTGTACCCATAAAAACACTGTTGTAGCGAAATGAATATCACAAAAACAACATTAACTTTATTAACAGAAATCAACAGCATATACATAATTAAAACTAAATAAAGTGCTTCATTTGAAGGGACAAAAGTACACGTTTGTGCGAAAGGTATAAAAATGTACAAGTTTAACAACATTTAAAAGGTTCAAAGACTTCTAAAACATCTCTTTTCAATTTGGCAGTTACAGAACAATGTTTTGTAATTAATTCTGGACATACACGTAATGATAAATCAACTCATTGAACTTGAAAACTTTCTAACTTAAATTAAATTTTACACAAAAAATTTATAATTTTGCTTTGTAATTAAACCTAATATTATATGTGAAGCAAAAAACAAATGACGTATTTTGCTTACAGTTACTTACATATTCTAGTTTAAAATAAAATAACATTTTATTGATAAAATAACATTTTATTGAGAATTTAAGACAAAAAAATAAATAAAAAATCTCCAAAAAAATTAAATTATGGAATTTTTTGTGATATTTTCATGATTGAACGGCAACAATGATCACTAAACAAATTAGACAGATAGATTAATTAGAAAATACAAATTAAGGAAACAACCAATGAACTAATTCAAAGATCAGTTAATATTTATTAATAAGTGCTCCTATACGATCACTTTGTGTTTCTAGTTTTTGGTACTTTCGATTTTATAATTGTTGGTGGTGGAACGGCAGGTAGTATATTGGCTAGAAGATTATCGAAGATTTCTGAATGGAAAATCTTGCTTATCGAAGCAGGCTTCAATGAGACTGATTTTAGTTTAATACCTAGAATGTATCTAGCAAATCTAAGAACCGATCGCAATTGGGGTTACAAGACAACTCCTCAAGCAAATGCGTGCAAAGGTAAGAAATACGAATTATAAATATTCATGTGAAAATCGTATAGATAATTTATTCCACGTTTATACAAGGAAGTCAATAATGATAATAATAAAAAAAAAATTTTTTTTCCATGACAAGCGGGGATTCTCAACCTGGGAGGCGCGAGCATGCCGAAAAAAAAATTTACTAAAAGCAAAATAAAAAACATTTAATGCAATAAAAAGTAAAATACAAGTTTACATTGATATTGTTCACTTATAGGATATAAATTATCCATATTAAATTAAAAACGAATTTAACTTTTATTAATGACTCCCTTGGGCCAGTACTGCAGAGCAAAGTTTCTCGTAAGAGCGCTTAGTATTATAGATAGACGCCTTGAGCTCTTTTTCTATATTTAGCTGAGATCTATATTTTGTCTTCAAAGGAATCACAGCAGAAAGTCCAGTTTCGCAAAGGTAAGATGTTGAACATTGTAGTGTTATACGAAATGCTTTTGTTTTTAGTGACTCATTATAAGACTCATTATTCAAATAGTAATTTTTGTTCTAAATTGTCTTTTAATTTCCCATATACATCATCGATCAGACATATACATTTTCGACCAGACATACATTTCAAACAATAACTGATGTGGTCGTGTAAGTCAGAAATTGTTTGTCAACGCAGCCTCATATTTTGTTGATATCAATATAATATTTTTTCGATTTAATACAATTTGTCAGATGTAATAGTAAGTAATATATGCGGAGTCACCCCTTTGTCAGCGTCTGGCCCAGCGTGGAAGCAATGGTCGACAAGTATCTTTGTTCTTAACCATATTTTTCTCCTTTTGTTTAATTTTTTGCACCTGGCACTATATCATAATTGAAATTTGGATTTTGATATTAGTTAGTTTATTTTGCTGTGAGTTAGTAAAATTTTATATTTCTCGTTCAGTGCCGTATGCAGTAGGAAATTTGTAATTAGATTAATATCTGATTAATATCTGATTTAGTAAATTTTATAAATTAACTTACGGACCCGGCAAACCTTGTTTTGCCCCCCATCTGGTCACCATATTTGCCAACGGCGCAAACAGGACTGCTATCCGTACTACTGTGGCCTGTGGCCGCGGCTCTGCCGCGACCAGCGAAATGACCCAATAGCCAGGGCTTACGGCCTCGGCTTTGCCGCGACCAGAGACATGGTTTAGTTACCACGGCCTGCGGCCACTGCTTCGTCGCGACCAACGATATGCCTAACAAAGTTTCAAGAATATGTGTTCCCGTGTTCCTATATTCCCATGTTCCCATATTGCCGTGTTCCCATATTCCCGTGTTCCCATATTCCCATGCTCCCATATTCCCGTGCTCCCCTATTACCGGGTTCCCATATTCCCATCTTCCCATATTCCCGTGTTCCCATATTCCCGTGATCCAATATTCCCGTGTTCCCATAATTAATAAAAAGGGGTTATTCAGTCCATGTATCTTGTTTTTATTTGTTATAATTACATATTTTGGGATTGATTGATGGCGATATCATTAATTTCAACCTCTATGTAGTACACCCACTTAAAATTTAAATATTGTATCATTTAGTTAGGTCATAGTACCTATTGAGCGAGCGAGATTCATTGTATTGTGAACTGTAAAGCAGATGGAAGCTTCCTAGGTGTTATATTTTATGTTAATGTCACCACCACTCATTTTAATGTTTTTAAATTTTTGAAAGATCTTGAAATTAATTGATTAATTGGTGAAATTCATGTACGACCCTATTTGGATCTGATGAATCACGTGTCGTGTATATAGTAAGCTGAGGATCTCGTGTAGATTGTACATAGGCACTGTACAAAATTCGTGCAGGGTATATTAAATACAGGCTTATTAAATGCAGGCTACATTAAATTGTGAACTATATTAAATACTTAACTTGATTTATTGCTTTAGTACTTGATAAATATTTAACGTGAGCTTTATTATTGAATCAGTATTATTAAATTTACCCATATTTGCAATTAAACATTTCGTTATACATGTTACATTCAATATTATATTTCAAATACTGTTACTATTAGTGCCTTTCAGATTATCAAATACCACTAAAATAATAATTGTTATATACTATTATTATTGTTAATTGTGGTTCTTTATTTGTTGCACTCCCAACTCTAGTTTTTATCCGAGGTTTGGTACAATCTCTAGCGTCCATCTAAAACTAACGCAGACGCCTCATTCATAGAAGAAATTGGAACTAATTATCCGGACGTCCTTCCGAATCCAGTCCTACCAGCAGAATAATAACTTACAGTGAGAGTAACTTTATCTCCCCGAGGAGGCAGGTTATAGTATTTACTTAATTAATTTGTGCATGCGGCGACCCTTAAACATGAGTTGTGACAATTTGGGATAAATCGATACAAGCTTCCGAAATGTCGCTTTGAGACTAGGCAAGAATATCGGCCTAAACTAGCCCTCAGACTAAAACTGCGGAATAATGTGATCGTGAACGTTTACATCGTATATTGGAATGCGGTTGCATCCTTCTGAACATCTGCATTTGGATTATTAGAATCACTACGTTATTCTCAAGTGCAAGAGAACTTTTATTGCAACATAGATTTATTAGAATATAATCTGCTTGCATCCAGATTATATTTAATTCAACCTTTTATTTTTCGATACGTGACAGTATCATTCAGTTAAGAAATAATATTAATATGACTTTGAACGCATTGTTGAGTTTTTAAAATTATTCTTTGTAGTAGTTTTTGTTTATGACACTTAAACAATTGTACGGTTAAATTTTTGTTCAGTGCACTTCTTTAATTTTACTAAACTCTACAAAGTTTTTCTATAATTGGAGCCTCTGAAGCTGGCCATTGGCGATCATTTCAACTAGAATAGCAAAGCGCGATATCACTCCCAATGCAATAAAGAAGTCGGGTCATTTACGGACAATCCAACAGCTACTCTTATAAACTATTAATTTTAAATTACTCTACATTTAAAATTAATTTAGCTGAGATTTAGCTAAATTACGCTACATTTAAAATTAACTTATTCCAGATTTTTTATATAAATACAAATTAGTTTCATATTTGTGTTTATTATTTGAAACATATGGATGAAGAATTCCTACCACTACCAACAATTGTTTGTTTACCTCTATATAAATGCTAGGAAGCCATAACTTTCATGTACTAGCAACCGATTTAAAAATTGTACATATTTTGACTAAAACAGTAATTTGTTTTAGGTTGTGTCAACAATCAGTGTGATTATCCAAGAGGAAAAAACTTAGGAGGTTCAAGTGGGAACAATGCTATGTTATTTGTACGTGGAAACAGTGGTGATTTCCAAGATTGGACGGATGCAACAGGTACCAATGACTGGTCCTACAAAAATGTTCTTCCATATTTCAAAAAACTGGAAACCTCAAAAATACGTGGCAGTGACTGGCGATATAGGGGCCATGATGGACCTATCTATTGTACATTTACAGATCCAATTAGCGATTTGACCCATGCCTGCGTTAAAGGTAATGAAGAAGAAGGTTATCACAACATTGATTACAACGGTATGGAACAAATTGGTGTAAGTCCTATGCAGTCATCAATTAAATCGGGGATACGGGATAGTACTAATCAAGGTTATTTACAACCCATCATTAAAGAAAGAGAGAACTTAGTTATTTTAACAACGGCCTTAGCAACAAAAGTTATTTTTGAACGAAAAACAGCAGTGGGTGTAGAATTTTTATACAATGCTCAGAAATATCGAGCCACGAAACGAAGAGAAATTATACTATCAGCGGGTGCAATAAATACACCACAACTTTTAATGTTGTCTGGTGTTGGTCCAAAATCTGAACTAGATAAATTTGATATACCAATTGTACAAAATTTGCCTGTAGGTCAAAATTTTGAAGATCATCTTGCCTTATTATTAACTATTCCAACAAATACAGTTCGTCCTATATTTGATTTAAGAACATTAGTTGTGGACTACTTCAAAGCTCGTGGCGCGCTCACAAATATGGATGTGCAGGGTATAAGTTATTTTGCAAACAATAGTGAATCAACTATCCCAGACATCGAATTTTTATACACAGCTCCGGGACCTTTCAGTTCATTTCAAGAAATAGTGCAAACATATAATTTGAATATATCTTCAGTTCTTGCTGCATTTCCAACAAACAAAACTTACTCAATTGTTGTATTAGCCGTATTATTACATCCAATTTCAAAAGGTCAAGTTACTTTAAATACAACTGATGCATTAGATTTCCCACTAATAAATCCAAATTATTTAACAGCAGAAGACGATTTAGCTAAGATGTATGAAGCCATTAGAGAGTTACAAACTTTTACTGAAACAAGCGCTATGCAAAACCTTAGTGCATCTTTGTTTCAACCTGTCCTTCCAACTTGCAAAACTTTACCTACAGATTCAAGAGAGTATTGGTACTGTGTAACGACATATATGGCATCCACGCTCTACCATCCAGTATCAACTTGTAGAATGGGAAAGTCTGGAGGAACTTCCGTTGTTGATGAGGATTTGAGAATACATGGTCTCGAAGATATTCGTGTCATTGATGCGAGTGTCATTCCAGCTAGTACTTCCGGACATCCAAACATCGTAGTCGCAATGATAGCAGAAAAAATGGCAGATAAGATTAGAAATGAATATGATTCGGACATGGATAATAAAGCTAACAGAGCTGATAATGTTAATTAATCCGGCATCGGCAGATGATTTGGGATCAGTATGTTTGGACAAAATCAAATAGTTTCAACGAATGCAATTTATTACATTAATTCAAGTTTTGGCATTAAAACTTTCAGTATCAATATTTTTTAATAATAATCATTTACGATTAACCTTTTCTCCATTTTTCCAGTTCTTATTTAAACTTATTTGTTGTGACTCTTTAATTTTTGGTGTCCTTTTAGAAGGACAAATACAAACATGCAGGAATAGCTTGCAATACGAATTGATCTCGTAAGTACAGCTCCCGTATTGTACCATGGCTGGTGATACGCCCTGCTTTCAAGATGCGTAGTAACTTCTTAATAATTCTTAGTTACTATGATTATTAATACTTTCTCTATCCTACACTAACCTATAGTACGCGCATAAAATATCTCGGTACAGTAAGGCAGCTGCACACATTCAATTAATCCAACAAGAAGGACTGCGACAAATAGAATGAAAGCACAAAACCAGGCGCGCGCCTAACACATTTAATGAAATGCGAAAAATATGTTAATAAATTCAGGTTCATATTTGATAAAGAGTATAAAAGTAATTTAAAATATTAAACAGGATATCCCAAGAGTGTGTAGGCGTTCAATTGCTTCGTCATTACACTGGATAGAGACTTATTTTAAAGTTAGAAATACATACGTTTTAACTTTCATATCCACAACTTATATTCGACTATATATGACAATCTATCACTGCAGGCCGAATAACACATCGATGGCTTAACTAATTGACCGTAAACCACAATTTTTGAAAATTACTTACTTTGGCGTTTTGTAGCCAGCATATTGTACAAGCTTTAATAGCTTGCAGTAAACAGAAATCACTTTTTTGAGTCGTATCACCACACTTAACAAAAAAAAATAGTTATATCGATATAGTTATATCGTGTAATCGTATTCCACAGTCCTTCTTTCGTATGCCATCTGAAGGTGTTACTTATGAAATAAATGACTATTTTAATATGTTCTACATTATTTAAGTATGTATTAATAATTATTAATGTGTAATTATTAATAAAATATTCATTTAAAGAAACATAATCAAACCTTGTCCTTATAACGATGATTTGTTTTATAGTCATTATAATTTGGCGTTGGATGTGGAGGTGAGTTCGTGCTGCGTTTGTGCGGTAGAGGTTAATTGCGCGCAATGGTCAGAAAAATGTAAAGGTACATGTTTATAGACAATTCACTTTATGTTATAGGATTAGATAGCATGCAGCAGTTTTGCAGATACTAAACTGACCGCTGCGGGCAATTGAGCAACATCAGAGATACATGCACGCATCTCTATACTCCAACGTCAGCTTGATCAATTATTATTATTAGCGACGGCACACGGAATAGCAGCCGTACTTACTTCCGTACTTACTTCGCGTCCACCATCATGGATACGAACGTCACTAGATCCCAATCATATATAAAGCGAAATCTCACGAAAAGTCTTTCCAGTTCCAGGCTGAAGATGATGATGAATCCTAAAGCCTCCTTTAAATAAACTCTCCAATCTCCCTAACTATATACAATCCCAATAGGGTGTGGAGTTTTAGTGCGGTAGAAATCCCATCCTTCGCCTTTTGAAGGTTCCTCCACTTTCTACGTGAAAAAAAAGAAAAGCCTTCCCTCTCAGTTTAGTTGACAAGCAGTATTCGTAGTATCTAGTTTAAGTTAGAGTTAAGTTCATATTATAATAGAATTATGCAGCCATCTTTAAATTGGGCGATAATTCAAATTAGTTAATAAAATGTTATAAGTATTAAAATAAAATATAAAACTAACTAGGTATTTATTACAAGTAAATTTAAGACTCACTAGGTACTAATTACGTGTATTTTTACACGAATTATTAGTACGTTGTTGTCTTACAACTTAACTGGTTTATTATGCATAAAACTTTATAGGGAGTTATAATCCCATCTCTATTTCCATCTTCACGTTAATTACAAATGGATGTCAAACTAAGTCAATAGAAATAAAACACTTATGTTGACTTCGTAAGTATTCGCAGAGCGATAAACGCTTTCGGGCGAGACCCGAAAAGAAGCTATATAAAGCTGTGTTGCCATTAGATGTGATATTACTGTTGATTACTAAACTGTTAGATTTAATCAATAGTCATTATGTATCACTTGTAATTAGAGTTAATACCAAAATTCTAAAAGCATTCCATTAATTACCAGTTCCAGACTGAAGAGGATGATAAATCCTAAAGCCTCCTTTAAATAAACTCTCCAATCTCCCTAACTATATACAATCCCAACAGGGTGTGGAGTTTTAGTGAGGTAGAAATCCCATCCTTCGCCTTTTGAAGGTTCCTCCACTTTCTACGTAAACAAAAAAGAAAAGCCTTCCCTCTCAGTTCAGTTGACAAGCAGTATTTGTTGCATCTAGTTTAAGTTAGGCTGCATAATAGAATTATGCAGACATCTTTAAATTGGGCGATAATTCAAATTAGTTAATAAAATGTTATAAGTATTAAAATAAAGTATAAAACTAACTAGGTATTTATTACAAGTAAATTTAAGACTCACTAGGTACTAATTACGTGTATTTTTACACGTATTATTAGTACGTTGTTGTCTTACAACTTAACTGGTTTATTATGCATAAAACTTTATAGGGAGTTATAATCCCATCTCTATTTCCAACTTCACGTTAATTACAAATGGATGTCAAACTTAGTCAATAGAAATAAAACGCTTATGTTGACTTCGTAAGTATTCGCAGAGCGATAAACGCTTTCGGGTGAGACCCGAAAAGAAGCTATACAAAGCTGTGTTGCCATTAGATGTGTTTACTAGAGAAAGGGGAAATCAGTGCAGGAAATTGATTGTAATAATGGTAGGAAATTTGGAAATTCGACAAAAGCTATACAGAGCCGACAGAGAGGACCTAGTTGATTAAAGACTGAACCCTTGCCGGTTTGGAGTTTGAAAATAAATTCATAAATTAAAGTAA
>WYDF02275906.1:0-17598 GCA_009867245.2 Adranes taylori | reverse complement strand
TTCTGCATGATAATAATTTATTAATTAATTTTGTAAAACATGTCTGGACATAGCACAAGTGTGCTCCAGATCTAAGAACACACAAGAGCTATGTCCACAGCCCACTAGTTTAAATCGCATTTTTACCCTTTTTTCCAATTTTTTTCGGACATAGAGCACTTGTGCAGTTGATACAGCTTTTCAAGACGAATCCAACGATACCGATATCTCAAAAACACAAAAAATGGGCATAGCACGTTTGTGCTTTAGGGTGACGATATTTTGTAATGGAACAAGGCATTTTTTATTTTTATCCCTGTTCATTTCTTTATCCCCTCCCTCTTCCTTCCTCAATCATCCCATCCATCATTCTTATACCCTTTCCTTCTCTTCACACTCTCTTTCTTTTTCCCCAACCGAATTTCCTAGTGTATTAGCAGGAAGAGGCAATTTTTTCCTCTGTTTCATCTCCTTAATGAATGCTTCTGCCTCCTCTTCGTCTCCTCAATAATTCTTTCCATTATCTCTATACCTTTTATTCCTCTTAACCGCCAAACGTCTTTCTTCATCACTCGAATCGTTTATTATGATCTCACGATAACGATTTGTCACTGAAAGATCAACTCTAGTTGCGGGTTAAGAGCCTCGAGCCCAATATTCCAGTTTTTATTTGTACTTATTGTAATGGTGCTATTAGTTTTTTGGTTTGTGTTTGTAAGTTTAGCAGTTAATAAATATATTTAAATAAAATATTGTTGATTAATCTAGTTTACTTTGAAATAATCTTTATATTTTTAGGATCAACGAAATGAATTAAATAAGGCAAACGCCTCAGATGTGTCTACCGATTCGGATACTGATGAAATTGATGTAGAAACATACAATGAACACGAACTTCAACAGTTCAAACGTAGCGCTCTTAGTGAAGTAACTGAAACGCCCAAAAGGCAACTTTTTCCGTCGATAAAGACCCACTCCAATTTGTTAAACCAGCAACAGGAGGTATTATTTTTAAGAAAAGCAGATGATTCACGTCATGATCCGGTGGTTGTGGATATAGACGACGATTCACTAACAAAGCAGCGACAACCTTTTGATTTGGAACCAAACCTACCATCAACAATTGTATTCTCTAAGAATCAACTCAGTGAAGACATTGATGATATGATGGGTCGTAATATTGTACACAATATGAGCGAACGAATGCGTCGAGTACAATTAAGCCTTTTGTTTGATAATCTACAATCGTTACATTTAGAGTCAACTGATGGCACCGTATTAAATTCTAAGAACAGCATAATTAAAGCTGCCGTACGTACGATCAATATGCTTAGCTTGCAAGAGAAACAGATGTGCGCCATTAAAGAATATTATACGAAGGTAATTTAACGTTGAGTAGCATTGATTCAGGTTTTTTTTTTCATCGTCGGCTCAATACAATTTAATAATTCTAAAGTGATAGATTTGAGATAAACCCACTTGAATGATATTTTGAAATTATTAATTTTTAACAATTCTAAATACAGCCAATTCTGTTTTTACATGATAGATACGTTAAAGAGAAAAAAAAACCGTGCATAAAAACATTGTGTATATAGAAAAATAGGTGATTGGTTCCATATCCCTAAAATCTGTTGTGGGTGAAATAAAAGGGTTAAAAAAAACAGTGATGTATGTAATATACAAAGTTTTTATAAATACACAAATTTAATACATTCAATTTAATTTTTGAAATAATTTTAATTTCACGAGTTACATTTGGTGTCTGCCTTTTGGTAATATCTAGTTACTTTTTTGTTCACTCCTATATGTTATTTTTCTATACCAACCCTGATAGAATCTTCGCACAAAGTTTATCTCAATGTGATGATATAGACGACGAGATATATATGTGAACACAGCCAACCGAGTGTTGTTTACATCTCGCTGCTATCTTTATTTTTTTGAATTTCGCGCTATATGTTAAGTAATCATTATTATAATCAGTGTATACATTGTATCGTAATTTTGAATCTAATTACAAATCTAGTTATTTTTTGAGTTTCAAGCTAAAATTTAATGCCCCGCCATTTTTTCAATGACAGCTGTCAACATTCAAATTTCGCGCCCATTATGTGCAGTTGCATATGGAGCTATGTTGCAAAATGTTAGTTCATGTGCTTGCATGTCGTGAAGTGTTCGCGTTCATGAGGAAATTCGTGCGAGCAGTTTTGCATATATAGAGATATGTCGCGAAGTGTTCGCGCTACATCGTGAAATGTTTGTATTGTTTGTATCAATTTAATTTTAACAAATTAATGATCTACTAATCTGAAATTGAAAACAATGAAGGTGGTGAATAAAACATAACTTTATTCGCTATCATCAACAGACAGTTTGCAATAATGGGGTTCTGTCTGTGATATCTTCAGCAACAATAGAACTTTCTCGGACTAGGTCGATATGTTTGATAAAAATCTGTTATGAGCTGTTGTGAGTGTTGTGACCAAAGAACTAAGTGCAGATAACTGTTTGTATAATTCTTTATAATGAGCCATACACAACTTCAGATTACACCTGAACTGTGTAGCCCTTTTGAGATTGGGATCGTTTGTTTGAACTAGTTTATCACTGCTTTCTGTAGATTCTACATTTTCTAGGTCAACCCGTATTATTTCGCTTTCGTTAATCAACTACCAATACATCAAAGTCGTCAACAGCCAAAGTGATTATACAGGAATACTTGTTCGTATTTGGAGTCAAATAATTGCTACTTTTAGCACATTCAGACGAAATCGCTCTCCAACATGCATTTTAGGTTGACCGACTTAAGTCAGCTAATGCTAGACCAGCACCTGTTACGCAATCCTTAATAGAAAACTTTTTCCAAAGGCTTTTCTCCTTGTACATTACTTCCAAAACATATTGGAATGTTCGCTTGATGTAGTAAGTTTTAAATGTCGCGATTGGATGTCGATTTGGTAGCAGGAACAAAACTTGTACATTTTCATGATTCAACTCTGGGTTGTCAGGTGCACTATCTATAATCAGAAGACCTTTGAATTCCAGGCCTTTTTCATTCATTCGTCTTCTAGTTTCTGAGTCAAAATATTTATTGAACTATTCTGTAAAAGTAGTCGTTACCCATGCTATTTTATTCGCCATCCAATAAACCGGTAATGTATCAAAACCGACATTTTTCATAGCTCGAGGCTTGGGTGCGCGATTGACAAGCAGGGGCTTCAGTATGCAGTCTCTTGAAGCATTGCAATGAAATAAAACTGTAACTATATCTTTGTGTGCTTTAAAACCACCAACAAACACTCTCTTGCGATTTGGCATTTTCTTTCAAAAAAGACCTCATTCGTCCGCATTAACGACCTGACCTGGAATGTATCCACCATCGGCAATTATTTTTGCAATTTCGCCCTTGAACTTGATCTTTATGCAACCCTTTGGATAAATCCTGTTAGTCAACCTGTGCTTGCAGAAAAGCTCTTAATGTAGAAAGTTCTAGTTCCTTTTGCTGTTTATATATTAAATATTCTTATTGCTTTGTGTCCGGTGGTGTTCCGGTTGCTTATATCATATTATATCTTATTTAGTAAGCAGTAAAGATATAATATGATATAAGCAAGAACAAAATATAAAGAAAGATATTAATAATTGATGATAGAAAAGACAATTGATGATAGAAAAGACAACGCCATCGTTAATTGACGCGGAGTGAATGACATGAATGACAAATCAACTGACTAGCGCGTATATCACCAGTCCCAACTCATATATGCAGCGTAATTCAAAACTGTTAATACGGTTTAGAATACATTTTAACAGACAGTTTCATTCCTCTTACTACAGATTGCCTAATTGCAGCTTTATTTCTCTTAATAGTTCTTACTGTTGCTTCGTTCAAACCGAAAATTCTACCTAGACATTGAACCTTCTCTATTTTGAAGGCGATCCAAAATTTCAATTTTCGTTTCTAAAGAAATTGCTCTGCGCTGTTGTTTTTGCAGTTTCGACATTTGTCTGTAAGGAGAAAAAAATTAATAAAATATCAATAATTATGAATCATCTTGCTAATCGAAAATATGTAATTTCCTTAACGCGTAATTGTAATTATATGTAATTTCCAAAAACATAAGTAACGTTGCAAAAATAAAATTTATCAATACAAAAAACTTTGACCAGTTTAAAACTTTGACCAGTTGACCAGGAAACACGTCCAGTTTAATTGAAACTAGACTCTACATTTGCTTCTATCAACAAGAAAAGGGATTTTCCCGATAGACATTTCATATTGCGCAGATAATATCCATGCAGTGAAACTCACATATCGACACTGACACATTATTCAAATCATTAATTTTCAGCACTAAATCAAATGCAATCGTGAAAAAGTGATAAGAAAATGTTTTTTAAACCGTGTAAAAACAGAATTGAGTGAATGGTCATTAGTCTTGGATTCAGTTGTTGAGTTTTGATAATGTCAAGGCACCTGTAGCACTTATCCTAAACACGTCAAATTTTTAGTTAATATTAAGCCGATATATAGAATCTGTTGGAATCTTTATGAAAAACGTTACATTTAGGTTAATTTGGTTACACCTTTATTTTATCGAATTGATTAGAATATATGTTGTTGACCATTCCGATCGGAATAAAGTGGCCTCCTACGGCCGTGAATTCCGATCTGAGTAGTAGTGGTTATTCTAAGACTTCTTGCTTTAGTATGTTACGGGCGTTGTTTATGAAACGACTTTGCGTCTTTACCGAAAAGGGTTCGCTTCAACTCATAGTT
Organism: Adranes taylori; assembly: GCA_009867245.2. Classification (NCBI taxonomy): domain Eukaryota; kingdom Metazoa; phylum Arthropoda; class Insecta; order Coleoptera; family Staphylinidae; genus Adranes; species Adranes taylori. The sequence continues at coordinate 12,836 of WYDF02275906.1, read as the reverse complement.
AGTATTATTATTACGTATTAACATTGCAACGTATCGCAGTTAATAAGAGCTGCGATTACGCGAACGTGCCCTTTCTTTTAACACTTTTTAAATCTAGTTTGTTCTTAAACATGTTTTTTGTGTTCACCTCGGCAACATCAACTGGGAGTGAGCTCCAGAGAGAAGCGACTCTGTTGCTGATGAAGTGTTTCCGTGGATTATTGTTGCATCGATCTGTTTTTAATTTCAGCATGTGGCCTCGCAACTGAGAGTTTATGTTTTTTTTTATCAAGAGATCCTCTTAAGTTACAGCTGCAATGTTACCATTAAGGCACTTGTAGGTTTCACTTAGATCGCCTTTATTTCTCCGTTCAATAAGATGAGTAGTTTTAATGTTGAAAACCGCTCTTCGTATGGTAGATTTTTGAGAGAACCTAGAATCTTAGTTTCTTTTCTTTGGGCCTTTACAAGCGCCTCGATGTCCTTGCTAAAGTACGGGCTCCACATTGAATATCCATACTCGTGTATTTGCCGAATGTATGACATGTTAGATGTGGGAAAGTTTTTATGGTTAAATAAATTAATGTGTTAGACTTCTTGATTATACAGTTTATATGTTCTTCCTACTTTAAACCGTGAGAAACAATAATTCCAAGATCTTTTTGAGAGGTTACTTTTTTCAGTGCGCTTCCGGAAAGAATTTTTTTTTTCGGGGTTTATCATACCTATATGTAAAACTGCATATATCTAAGTTTATCGTAGCCAAGTTTGAGTCCAACTATACCCAAGAATTGATCCTTGAGGCATCTCGCTAAGTATGTCTCGTTCATTGGAATAGTTATTGTCAATTCGGACGCGATAGGTAGGACTCGTTAGAAAACTTCTTATCCAACGAAGCAAATTGCCTCACTCCCGTAGCTTCTAGTTTGTATAGTAGTTTTTGTGCTGGGTCTTTATCAAAAGGTTTTTTAAAGTCTAGTTCTAGATAAGTTACATCAATTGGATGATTCTTGTCAAATTTCCTTGTCAGTTCATTTAACTTTAGTAGCATGTTGTTAGTTACGGATCGTCCAGGCAGAAATCCGTGCGGTGCTTTACCAATTGTTCCATTTGCAAGTAAAAACTTTGTTAAGTCGTCAGTTAGCATTTTCTCCATACATTTGCAGAGTATCGATGTCAAGCCGATTGGTCTATAATTCACCGCTTTAGTTTTGTCTCCCTTTGTGTAAATTGAAATGATAATAACTTTCTTCCATTCATCCGGGACTTCACCCATTGTTAGCGAATGCTTCATAACTTCTGATAGAGGAGAACTTAGTAATTCTGCACAATTTTTAATAAAAATAGCTGGTATATTGTAAGGTTTGGAGCTGGGGCTATTTAAAGAATTGCTAGCATTTAATACTCGTTGTGCAATGATGGTAATTGTTTCGAAGCTATTTATTTTTCGTTGAATTTGTGGATATGGGCGAATACTTTTCGAATACATGTGTTGCTTTTACAGTTTTTTTTGTCTGATTAGAGGTTATAATTAGAGATTTAAAAATAGATAATAAAGCAAGTTTTTTGTCTTCAATATGTACTATTCAAGAAAGAGGAAATTTATATTCATAATAATTTTTCCCCTCACGAACCCACCTTGTGTTTGTTTTATTTCTAAAATACAATTTTTATTAATTACAAATTTCCTGCTGTATACATACTTCAATGTTACTATATATTCTTCCATACTCATTCCTTTTCGAATACCCATTCCTTTTCGAAATCTAGTTTGGATACTTGATAATACTCGATAATTTCCATTTGTATCCCCCTCAAAGTATTCGTATCTACTCTCTGTTTGTGACATGGAACCTCTGATATTCGTTGTTGAATGATGTAAAGGGCAAAGTCTTCTTGTGCGTCTTAAGGAATGCAACACCGTGCCAATTACTACAGATTGTGATGTCATCTTTTTTCGCTAGTTTGATAATAAATGCATTGGTAAATTGCTCCGGGACGATTCTTGATTTCAAAACTTCTTGTATTATTAGATGGATTAACTTCAATATGACTTCTGGTGCTTTATTCTTCCTTAGCTACTTGATAATTGTTTGTTTTAAGGTTGATGCTGACATGTTCTAACTTGTTCTATTGGACTGTTGACAACACCTACAATTGGGTTGTGCAATAAATCGTAGTACGTGCTTCGTGTTTTGTCGATGCCGCCTTCCAGCTATACGACGAGCGAGTCAATACTTTTTAAGCATTTGGTTGCTGTCTGATGCCCGTTGAGCTTAATCAGCTACGTTTTACCTTCTCTCGCTGTTTTCTTAATATGCTTATCCACATCGTTGTACTTTTGCGTCGCCTTCCAAAAAAAAAAAGGCAAAACGTATAATGATTGAAAAATAAAGGCTCCGAATAAGCTTTCATCCCGTTTGAGATAAATTAATAGATTGAAAACAAATTCCAACAAATTCTTTCTTAAATCACTTTTTGAAATCTATGAACTAACTTGTTATAAAAACATTTTATTATTATTCTAGATTCGCAGGCGCTTAACTCTTTTACGTACTCGCCTCATCTCTAAACTGAATTTTGAAACACTAGAGTCTCCTGATGAGACTGCACACGTCCATTTTCAACAGCTTGTGAACGATCTTGAATTGGAACTCAATATGTGGCGTATTGATAATAAACGGTATAAAGTACATAATGTGAGAGCACAACATCCGAGAGAAACTTCACGTCTATATCACACTTTATGCGAGAATGCACCGGAAGATATACGAACATTGCTTCATCATAGTAAGGATAAGAAAGCAAAAAAGTTGGTGTTAACCTCAATCTTACGTAAACTGCAAATATGTAAGCCACTAGCGAAATTTTCTAGCGAAAATTTGAATAGTTCCTTGACGAATGTAGTTCCTTCGAAACATACTTCTCATGTAGTTCCTTCGAAACATACTTCTCATGTAGTTCCTTGGAAACATACAGTTAATATTAAAAAGCCCGAATTAATAAAATCTCAACGTACAATAGCTACAACTCTAGGTGAATCTGCATCACAAAATACTGAAACATTTTCAAGCACTGCTAAACTTTCTAATAATAATTTAAAGAAAAGAGGACGTAAAACTAAATGTCGAAAGGAAACAATTGACGCGTCTATTTCTTTACCACCTTCTCGCGATTCAGAAGCACAAAATATTAAAAAAAAAGATGAAGTGTCAGTGAATTTCATTCAAGAATATTCTAAAATGGTGGAAAATATCGTTGGAGAATTTGAATTAGATCAAGCATGCAATAGTTTGCTTAAAGAAAGTGTATCGCAGAAAACTAATGACGATCAAATTGGAGGACAAGGAATTTCTTTGACTGGTGATGACACTTTCATTAGTACATCTTCATCGCATGTGCACGATTGGTCTGAAACTACTGGAATTATTGTCGATGTAGCAGTATCCGCGTCAGGAATGATTGAAGATGCAAATGCTTTAAAATTGTGTCAAAACAAACGAGCAACTATTAATGTAAATGATAAAGATGATGAGTCTGTAATTGATTTGACATGTAACGAAGCTCTTGGTCAATATGGTACGATTAATATGGATATTGTTTCCAGGTCTGATTATTCAAACGAAATTATTTCAAATGCTGCAAATGAATCTTTAAAAAATAAGAAAGATTTATGTACATCTGATGAATTTCCGAATGGAGTTTCACCTGATGGTGGTTTTATAAATATGGGCATATCAGAAGATAATGACGATGCAATATTCGATATAACTGACGACCAAATTGATATTGCAGTTGGTGAATTCATGGCATCATTTGGATGTAGAAATCATTCCCATACCGATATTGACTCAATTAGTAACTTCAGTGAAATATTTGACAGTTCGGCATCAACTGTTGCACTCGCTCATCACACTGATGGATCTTTAGATGTAGATGGTGACATTTCATTAGCAAAAGAAGTGAGAAAAAATGATTTAATTGCTCCAACAGAAAGTGATGATATTTCAGATATCGCAAATAGCGTTAAAAATTACGAAGAACGAAATTCTGACTTACAACTCCTTGAAAAAAATTGCAATCAAAACGAATTTGGTATTTTATCGAAAGAAATGCAACTACTTGGAAATAAATCCAATTCCAAATCAATTGTACAGATAAAATTTGATGAGAAATCTGATGAAACTAATTCGGCAACAGATAAATTTGTTGAAGCAACGTCTTCTGAAATTAGTAAGAAACTATCAGAACTTAGCTCAGATGGTTCTGAAATTGCATCAGCAAATGATCGATACAAATTATTGGTGCAAGAGTTAACAGATTAGTAACATGGAATAAATAATCTATTTGGAGTTATTAATGATGTAATCAGTTTTCTGATTTGTTGAGGTTTGCCAATCCATCACAATCTAAATGGCATATTGAACTTCACCAATCTATTCAGTACAGTTCCAATAATAGTCGGGGCCTAATTTCAAATTTGCAGAAGTCTCTTATGCCACGTTTGATATTTTCGTCTATGTAATTATATTTGTTAATGCTCTTGCTGATTGTACTGTTATATTCTATGTTGGTTCTTATTTTAGTTATAACGTAGGATAATGCTATTGCAGTATTCTACATGTTTTTATCCCAATTTTTTGTTACATTTCTTTACCGCCTGTAAATTAGTAATGACTATTCGATATTACGCAATGTTCTTATATTTGGTGAATTTGTGACTATACAGGTTCTCCGAATAAACTGGCCAGTGATTTTATCTAGAGCTTTGGGAAAAAATATTCATTTGCTTAAGTTGCTAAGATGAATATTTTTTCTTTTAAGATGAAATAAATTGCTAAGATGAAATATCCATTTGTTTAAGTTGCTCTGGAAAATTTTTCGAAGTTGGAGATTTCAACGAAAGAGAGCATAACTGCAAGGTGTAAAAATAAAGATTGATTTTTTGTAAACAAGTCAAGATACAAGGAATACTATTAGTGCCGAAGTTAAAAAGACTAAGTCAATTTTATTTAATCCTAGATCAATTTTATTTTAAGACTTTTTCCTACACCCATTAATAAGGGTGGGGGAACTACCGAAACATGTAATATTCAATCCTTTGTAACATCCAAAGTTTTTATCTTATTTGAACATAATGTCTTGTTTCAATTTTTTTTAAGTAGATTTGAAATTACTTGAAGGCGGCACACAGAAGATGTTGATAAATTTTCTAGAGGGCGTTGTTTGATAGCGCGACGATTTTTTTAAATATCGGAAAAAATTAAATGGAAACGAAGTATGTTTTATTTGATGGGAAACACTTAAAAATCAACATTTTTTTGATAAGCGCATGTCGATATCTATTTGTTCTTGAGTTATGACAATGTGTCTTTTCAAAAGTTGTTATCTGTGCCTACTTTCGTACTTTCTTATTAGACCAGATTCTCGCGTGCCCGTTATGTGTGTTTTACAAATGCCCAAATGTTCCCGCCATTCAAAACTCATTGGTTTCATCGCTGACGAATACTAGATACAGCTGCTTCTATTTCCGCACTTGGTATACTGGCAATGACATTTTTAATACGTTCAATCATATTTTCTCTGGTAATAAGGCGACTTTGATAAACTATATTTTTTAATGTACCCCATAAATAAAAATCAAGGAGTGTGAGGTCTGGAGATTCAGGTCTGGAGATTCAGATCTGGAGAAAGAAACAAACTTCCACGATCAAAGCAGGAATTTGGAAAATGTATATCTAAAAACTCTCTAATTCTTCTGGACAATTGTGCTGGACAACCATTATGTTAAAGCCACATTTTTATTCTAATTTCCAACTAGATGTCTTTCAACAAAATTGGAAAAACATTTGTTAAAAAATGTATATAATTTTCTCCATTTAAATGTCTCCAGACAATCGAAAATAAAAGATCCGACAATTTTCTCACCCAAAATACCACATCATTTATTATAACGATGCTGGTTATCTATTTCTTCCGCTGACCAATAATGCGTATTATGTAAATTTACTTCACCGGTACTTGAAAACGTGGCTTCCTCGGTCCATAATATGCATGACAAAAATTGATCATTCTCGTCACACATTCCATTTAGCCAATTGCAGTAATCTAATCTTCAGTCAGGGTTAGTGTCTAGTAGAGCTTGATGTAGCACCATATGGTAAGGATGTAATTTATAATCTTTCAAAATGTTTTACTACTGTTGTTTTACTTGCACCTAAAGCTATAGAAATTTCTCTGGTACTTGATTGAGGATTTGCATCTACATGCGTCAAAACATTTGTAATATTGTCTTCATTCCTTGTTTTACGATTTTGTCTAGTGGCTTTTATTGGTTGAACGCAACCTATCTCCTTCAGACAAATTGCCAAGCACGTAAAAACTTTTCTACTAAAATGTCTTCTATTTGTCTGGAAAGTCGCAATCAGTTAAGGTGGGAAACTATATTTTAGAGCTTTTGGGAGAGCTTATGCTCTCCCATGCTATTCAACTTATGAGTAAACGCTATTGCCCCTTGTTTCAAATATGTAAATTTGCGAATTACATTAAGATTTTCAAAAAGATTAGCTGCTCCAATGACCAGTTGGATCTTCCAGTTGGACCAGTTGATTTAAAGAGATTTTTATGTTGGAGCGTTTTGAACCGTCTCGAATTGAATATTAAAAAATGCATTTATATTTGTTTCTCTAAAAGTCATCATCCCAATATTTATGACTACAAATTTGGCGACCAATTTATCCTTAATGTTGAATCGGTTAGGGCTCTTGGTATTATCTTTGATTCCAGATTAATATTTAAAGAACATATTCATTCTGTTACCAACAAAGCTAGGAAATTGTTGGGGTTTGTTTTGAGGAATGCTAGAGACTTTAAGACGAGCGGATTAAGAATTTTGTATTGTTCAATCATTATATCAAATTTAGAATATTGCAGTTGAATTTGCTCGAAATTATTTGTTGGCTAAAAATGGTCATTAAAACTTGCAGTGTGCCTTCAGCTGTTTGGTAAGTCGCACCATCTTGCTGAAACCATATTCCGGGTCTATTTTCCACTGCAGGCCTTATAATATTCTCAAGCATACCCCGATATGGTTCTCCATTTACTGTCACTGCATCACAATTGTCATTTTCGTGCTGGTGTACGACACTAGGATTTTCAGTGCTCCAAATTATTGTGCTCCAAATTAATTATAAATAGTTTTGTTTATTTACAAATCAATTTAAGTGGAAATGAGCTTCATCAGATATAATGAGGTCAAAAAAATGTTTTCTTCCCTTGCCACTTCTTGAAATCGGACCGCTTAATTTCGCCGTCGCGGATAATCCGCAGGTTTTAATTCCTGCACTATTTGAATCTTCTATGGGAAAGATGTAAGCCGTGAAAAATCCGCTACAGTGAGGTACGTCAGATGTTAAGTAGAGTCGCCTTCGAGTTGATTCTTCTTCGATACTCTCTCTCTCACAGTCCACGTTCACTTCTGTCCTAGCTGTTTGGTCTCCCGGGATGTGGAAGGTCAGTTACCGCATTTTGTTGTTGGAAACGATTCATTAACCGACGAATCATTGATTCTGAAGGTGCAACTCTTCCGTCGTGACTTATGGACCACCCAGGGCCACCCAAAATTGGTTTCGATATTGATTCTTGTAGTACTTCGATTTCACTTGCCTTCATTTCGTTTTTAGGTCCATTGACTTTTGTATACCGTTTTCTGTTTGTGAGATATGAGTGTAAAAGGTGACATCCTGTTCCTCTGATACCCATATTTTTCAATTTCCATATTCTTGTTAACAAGTCTCATAATGCTCTTCTTCTTCTTTGTATTCATTTATATCCACTGCTAGACATATGCCTTCCCCAGCTGTCCCCATCTTTCCCGATCCAAAGCCTCTTGTTGCCACTAGTTCCTGCTCTTCTTTTAATATAGTTTGTTCATCGTTCAGCCGGCATTACCTTCAATCTTTGTTGGTGGGCGCCATTGAAGAATTGTTTTGGTCCAACGATCGGTCACTCTGGCTATGTGCCCTGCCCAGTTCCATTTTAATGACGCTATGCGTTGCATGACATCAACGACTTTTGTTTGTTGTCGGGTATATTCATTGGTCATTTTGTCTCTTAATGATATTCTCAACATACTCTTTTCTATTGCTCTTTGGGCTACCATTAATTTATTTGCTGAGGCTTGTCAAAGTCAGTGTCAAAGTTTTGGCTCCATATGTTAGAACTGGAAGGACACATGAATTAAACACTTTCCATTTCAAGCTATTGCTCATTTTATTCATGAAGATGTGTCTTGAGTTTTCTGAATGGTGACCAACCGAGTTCTATTTTTCTCGTTACTTCAGCAGACTGGTCTTCCAGACCTAATTTTAGATTGTGATCGAGGTATTGTAAGTATTGACAATCTTAATTACGTTATTTCCAATTTTGGTGACTCTACCATCAGCAATGGTATTCATGATTTTGGTTTTTGATAAATTCATCTTAAGACCAATCTTTTGCAATTCTTTGTTGAGTTGTACCAACATTGTTTCTAGTTGTTCTAGGCTCGTTGCTATGATCAGGATATCGTCCGACCATTTATATTTATTCCCATTTCGCTCCAATTTAGTTTTTTGAAAATAGTTTCTAGAGTTGATGTGAAAATCGGCGAAATTGTGTTTCCCTGTCTCTTTGAAATTTCTCGTATTATCAGAGTTTGACACATGGTGTTACGTTTTCACAGATATGCTTGATCAACCTTGAGTACTTGGAATCAAGATGACATTCATTTAGAGAATCTAATATGGACCAGGTTTCTACTGAATCAAATGCTTTTTCAAAGTCTATGAAGGCAAATGCAATGATTCCAATCTTATATTCTTGTATTATTTATACTTTTCAATTCGAATTCTTATTACCTGCAATTGATCGTTCGTACTATATCGAGATCTATATCCAGCTTGTTCAATGGGTTGGTAGAAGTCTAGTTTCTTTGTAATTCGTTTGGTAATCACCTTCATGAATAGTTTGTATAGCTGTGAGAGCAGACTTATAGGCCGGTCATTTTCGAGCTTTGTATTGTCTCCTTTTATGTGCAACAGTGTGATAATTGCATTTTCTCATGCTTTTCGTATTTTCAATTCTATGAGACATTTATGGAACAAAGCTATTATTGCATTTAACAAACTTTCACCATCTTCTTTAACTTAACGGGTTCCGCCGTCGCGGCACAACATTCTCAGCTAGAGCTTTCTTCGACAGTTATGCCTGTGAACTTTTCGGGTCCGAAGTTCATAATTACAGTTCCAGTCTGAGGCGTTTCATTTGGATGTATAATCTTCCTAAAATTCTTTTACTATATTTACTATCTTATTTCGATCAGTTTACATCTCTCTTGCGTTATCTCTTTATTTGAACATTTGTTCTTTGGCACTAATTACCTTTGATCTTAAAACTTTCCTGCTTCCCTTGGCTTCGATAGCCTTTGCGCCCAGTTTCACATTATAGTTTCGCAGCTCTGTTCATTTCCTTGTTAATGGTTTTGGTGATATCTCAATAATCAACTGTGTTTCTCTTATCATTTTTTATCATTTTTAATCTGTTGGCAATGTGTTTCAATGTATCATCAGTTTGATTCTAGAACTTGAACTAATTTGCATTTTGGTTCTAGAAACTTTTCATGGAATCGACTAATGTAATAGTCACGTTGATAACCGTACTGTTTATGATCATATTCAAGATCTAGTCAAGATTATCAAGATTTATAGTGTCCTCTTGTCTGGCCTATTCGCCAAGAAGTCCTCATCTGGATGTAGTTTAGTTATCCGAAATCTCTTGCGCCAAAGAACGGTATATGCTTGGCGTTGGTAAAATACGTAATGGGAGTTTAGTTATTTCTCCCCACATCACCTGTATATCAGTTCTTTTGTTAGCCCCGTATTAATGTGGGTTTTTCTGTTAAGATGGTTGCTTATACATTTCTTATACAGTTGTGTCTCGAAATAAGACTTACTGTTGTTCTCATTTTTTTCCTCTTTAGTTTGAATCGCTCTTTCTTCCTCTTTTGCAACAGATCTGCTATAAAACACATTGTGTGTTTTATGTCCATAGAGTTGGTCATATCTTGGTCATCGTAGGGTACTTTTTAATGTTCTAATCTGCGCTTTACTACTTTTCTTCTATTTTTGTAAAAAGGCACAGTAATATCAGCAATTCGTCAATTGTCAAAAATTCGAAAATCATTTCGTGTGCTATTATTTGGTGATTGTATTCTATATCTAAACTTTAATTTTAAATTGTACAAGATCTCTAATTTTATTTTATATGGACAGTTTCAACTTCTCCATAAATTTTAGCATATTGCTATTTAAATTGCATTTTGCTGTCTATTTTGATCCCTAGATATTTTATTTCCATAACAGATTGTTTTTAGAGAATTTGGAACATGTTTAAACAGCCTCGCCGCTGGCTTTAATCTATATCTAGTGCGACGAGTACTGTGGGTCTCAACTGCCTCCAAAGAGACGTAATATCCCTAAACCTGTCCCTCTTAGGCTCTATCGACATTACTTCGGAGATGTCGGAGGGATATTTTTGCCTGTTTGTCTGTTATTTGTTATTTTATGTCGTGTATATAGGCCCATAAGTCTGTTAAACTGGCTTATGGGTTAATTTCTTACGGTTTATTCATTTACATTAGCTTCTTAACTAATACCCAAGTTGGAGCCTTTTCCTCCGGCGAGTCCTACTGTTGAGAGTCTCCGCAGTTCCGATGAGACGAGACAAAATCCGCTTAATACCTACATTAACTAGTAGCTTATTGATATATGTTTGGTACCAACCCAGATTCTGACATTTCGGATCAGTTTGTATGTCCACCATTTTTTGGTAGAGCTATAACAGTCATTTTGATAACGATCGTTTAGTCTATCTAGCAGTTCTTTGTGTTTTCTTTGCTTCCGTTTTGGACTTTGCTTCAGAACAGACTTTATAGATTTCAGTTCGTTCTAGGACCAGAATATTTATTGGGAGAGCCCCACTAATCACACACAGCACATCATTTGAAATAGTTTTGTAAGCGGTTGTTGTGCCTATTAGACGTATTCTTTGCACTTCGACAAACATATTAACGATTCTTCTTGCACAGATAGTTTTAGTCAGTATAACTAATTCCAAGACGTTGTGTACAACTTTGCACTTTGTACTTTTCGGATCTTTCGTCCTCGGCATCAGTAGATTTCCCTTTCTGAAGCCCATATTGGTTACACAAGCATAATCGTGCTAAACAAGCAGAATGGACGGTAACTGCAATGTCCCTGGTCTGTTTTAGGTTTTAGTATAAGAATAGTGTGGTTTCTTTCTAGAGCCTTGGAAATTCTCCTCTCATTATAGGAATATTAAATATCCTTAAAAGTGTGACTGAATTTTGATATTTCATTGGTCATGTAATCTGGACGCTGTGCGTTCGGCGGTTTCAGTCTGAACCCCACTTTCCAACTTTTTTATAGTGAATGGTTTGGCGTCTGTTATTTCGGGCAGGCTGGAGCCCAAACAATCTATGAGTGGGCGTGCTGGAAATAGTGTATCTACATCTTCCGTGGTACTGGGTGGGACTATTCGATAGTAATATGTAATCTTCTGGTAACTTGTACGCAGATTTGATTTCGATATTATATCCATAACAGATTTGACTCTAATATTATGTACTTTAATTGGCTGTAAATGTAGTATTATTTGCTTCTTACAAGCATACATTGTTTTCTTACCATTTGAGGATAATGGTTTCCTATTATATAAACAATGATATCTTCCGTCAAAAGATGTACGCTGCGTTTTCCATTTATAAAAAGCATAAAGAGCTACGGAGTAAAGTTGTTTATTGAATTCATCATCACAGTGAAGATCAAAAATTTCGTATCATAGATAGTGCAGTACTAATTTTCTTAATTTTGGGATAATGAATTTTCATTTAGTCCGACGATAGTGATGTTTTCAATCCATCACAGTTTAATAATTTATGAAGGTTTACAAAGTTAATTCTTTTTATTATTATAGATTATTTTGTTGTTATTGCAAATAGTTCTTTATTGAGAATAGTTCTTTATTGAGAATAGTTCTTTATTGAGATGACTACAGTTTTAGTAACTGTTACTAATTTTATATATTTTATGCTTCGGTATCTTGGAATTTAGATGTTAAATAAAGATACAGTCTTTTTCAATTCATGTTTTGAGTTATACAATTTTTTGAATTATGAATTATAAAATTCAAAGTACGATTAATTGTAAGTATAAGTATATAATAAAACTACAAGAGTTCAAAAAAGGATTTTTGTTTAAATTAAGTGATACTAGAATACTGATTTATTATGTTTTGTAATATATTACATTAATATGTTGTAATATATTGTCTATTGTAGATATGTTGTAATATCTAAATAAGCGCTCATTTCCAATCTTGAATATATTCTTAAATTTGTACATTTTTATATTGTAATAAATTATATAAACAAACTTAATTAATTTGTTTAAATTGTTTTTTTTTTAAATACTAATGCTGTTTACTTGATGTAAATTAAATTTTATACGAAAGTAGTCTGGTTATTTCATATTAAATCTTCTAATACAAAACAAAATGTATTTATATTTTGAACTACTACAGAAATTCATTTGAAATAATATGCCAATAAATAATGTATTGGTTAAGGTTTCTCCCACACACAATTTCTCAAAAGAAACTTGTTATTCGATAATTGTGAACAAAAAACACCTAACAAGGTGAAGTTGGAAAGGGAAAAAGTCCTCGATGCAGTTGTTTCTGCGCATTGTTTTGAATCAAGGAATATATGTCATACCGATAATGGGAGGAAAGAAAATTTA